>JAJQOW010000510.1:0-106147 GCA_037975125.1 Latrodectus hesperus
AGGACTTTCCATTTCTCTTTTGTGGACTTGTTCTTTTTAGCTTTAGCATCTAAGTATAGGAACTAAAATTTACTTAATTATTTTTTTTTTTCAATCTCTCTCCTTCTAGTTCTAGATATAAACTTCCCCCCCCCTTTTTCTCTTTCTCCCGTACATTTGGACTACAACTTTTTCGCGTTCAAGTCCGACTCTTTTAAAGATGTCTAACTAAAATAACTCATATATTTTTTATTTTTGTTCAATTATTATTGTTATTATAACTGAAAGAACTAAATTTTTCTTTTTATTTTTTTTCTTAATTTTTTTTATTTATCTTTTTATTTTATTTATTTTGTTTATTTATTTTTCTATTTTAAGATGTTAATTTTAATTTTAAGATTTTATAATAATTTATGATTATTAATTGTACTTTTTAACATTAACTTTTAATGTCTTACTTTTTTTATAATCTTTATATATGTTTAATTATTAATTTTTAATGTTAATTCGACAATTATAACTAGTTGTAAAATAAATTAATCTATATAAATTATCTTGTAAATAAGTTAATATTCAATATTTTATAATTGTTTTATTACAAAGGCATGATATTTTAAACCCTGACATTTTTTTCTATTAAGTTAGGTCTGCTATTTGTTTTGCTGAACTTTTCATTTCTTATAAATATAATAATCTAAATTACTTCAATATAATTCAAATAATGTCAATATTAATTTTACCTAAGTAAATATTTAATTCACTTAAATTTAATTTTCTGGTAGTTAAATACCATAATATATATATATTTTTAATTTTTATTTTCCACTTAATAGTTATGAGTAGTTTATTAAA
This sequence comes from Latrodectus hesperus, assembly GCA_037975125.1. NCBI lineage: Eukaryota > Metazoa > Arthropoda > Arachnida > Araneae > Theridiidae > Latrodectus > Latrodectus hesperus. The sequence goes on from JAJQOW010000510.1 coordinate 832, forward strand.
ATGGAATTGGGATTTAAATGTAGTGGAATTGCAGTACATAGTAGTGAGGAGAAAATTATGGGATTACAAGTGTGAAATTTTACCCAAATTGTAGAGCAATTCAAATTGGTCCATGAGTTGGTTGTTTATTTATTATTTCTTACCATTTAAAAAAAAGAAAGATAATCAAATAATTAACCAATAGATTAGCCCAAATTAAGATACAGACATGCAATTTTCAGCGCTATGCTTATCTGATGGACTCCCTCCTATCGATTCAGGTTGAAAATATATAATTTTTTTTACCATGATTAATAATCAATTTCTATTAAAAATTTTAGCACAACATCATCAGTAGGGTTACACTGATGGAACTTTCTACTGAAATCGTCCCATGGGGTTTCCTTCATGACGCTGTCTGTTTTTATATTTTTTATTTATTTATTTTTTTATTACTTTTTTGTATTATTATTTTACTTATATTTTTTATTACATTAAATCACAGGAATTTGCCTCATTTAGACTGTACGTCGGATTGATGCGCGGGACGGGGTGATCATGGCATCTGGGTCACTTCCGCTGCATCCATTGTCAGCCTTTACATTTATAGTGATTTTTTTTCATCAATGTAGTATATTCTCATCATTACTTATGATTATTTTTCTCAACAATAAACCTATTGGTTTAATCAGCTTTCAACATTTTCCGAACTGAACAAGCAAATTTTAATGTCTGAATTGAATTCACCCATGAAACATACCTACACAAATGATCCAGAAAACCTGGACTTAAATGGTTTAGATTCAGACTTTGGAACTCTTGATAATCTTAATTCTCATAGTGAAGAGATTATTTTGCACCCAGCGGTAGTAAAGTCACCATCACAAATTGAAAAAAGAAGGAAAAAATAAAAAGTTATGGATGCAACACCACTTGCAATGTTGCAATCCCTAAAGAGAATCATCGAATCTAAAAATAAGGGCAGATTCATTTTCCCGACTAAGAATCGCGATAAAGCCCTCACTCTCATTACAAACCTACAAGAGGCATTTAAATTCGCAACTCCTCAACCAACACCCCCCATCGAAAACATTGACCCAACATCGAAAGAGCTCTTGCGGAATTTAAAGGACCTAAAGGAACAGAACATACCAGAAATAGCTATGCTATCAAATCCTTAAACAACAAACTTCAAAAGTCTACTCTACAACCTCTAAGGAAGAACCTGGAACCATACCAGCAGAATCCAAAAACATATAGTGAAGCGGTAAAATCTCAGCCATGCCTAATAATAAAAAGAGCTCTAGCAGACAATATCGGACAAACACTGCGACAAATTGAAAGTGATGTCCGACCTAAAGGTATTTACATGAGAAAAACCAATGTCGAAATCCAATGTAGGAACCATAAGGACATAACACAGCTATCAACAATTCTTAACAATAAAAAAATTACGGCGGTCCCAAAGGAAATACCGAAAATACGGCTAATTCTTCTTAATACCTCAGAAACCACCACTGATGAATCAATCCTCAACGCGATTCAGAAGGACTTAAGTCAGAAAAATGCACAGGATATTAGGATTCTCCAGACAAGGAAAACTCTAAGTAAATTCAACTTGTGGAACTGGATTTTTGAACTACCAAGACCACTGGGGCTAAAGCTCCTCAAAAATAGCTTCATTTTCCTAGATTTAGGAAGATTTAGAATCGACCACTTTTTGACAGTAATTAGATGCCAAAACTGCCAGTCCCTCCACCACACAACTACCAACTGCAGGAATGCCAAGTATTGTGGAAAATGCGGAGGTGAACACGTGACAGATGAATGCACCGAAAATAAATCTTTTTGCATCAACTATTTTGAGAATAATAAAAAAGGATGTCAGTACCTTACTAATCACCCGTCATATGGTTTAAACTGCCCATCATACAACAACTTTACCAACGAACAGCTAGAAAAACTAAAAGAAAAGACTACAAGCAAACTACTTACCGTAGCTCCACTAATCGATAAATAACTGATCAGCCATATACTTTAACTAAAATGCCCACTCATAACAGCAACGATAACTCAATTACCAGTAATCACAACTTAAACAGTGCGCCATCAGTATCAATTATTTGTACAGCACCCAACTGTTAAAAATGTAACTAATTTAACCAGCAACAATATAACTTGTCTCCAAGCTAACTTACAACGCAGCAGATTGGCAATTGCCCAATTTCCACAATACATTCCAACCAACAACATAGATATTAGTTTAATTCAAGAACCGTATGCATTGAAAGGAGGTATCAGGGGAATTCCTCTTTGATGGAAAGTTTTTCATGCAATGGGGTCGGACAACCCACGAGCAGCCATCATTGTCAATGCACCCTTTAATCCCACAATAATTCAATCAACAAGAGATCTTGTTGTGATTCAGCTGGATCTGCAACCACGTCCTTTACTTCTTGCCAGCCTGTATGCCTCATCCTATGAAAGGATTGAAACTGCTCTTCAGCAATTACATAACATCATAGAAAGCTATCCGGGAATGCCAATAATTATTGGAGGAGACTTTAATGCGTATAATATACTGTGGGCTACACTTCTAATGACCATAGAGGACTCCTCTTGGAAGACTTCATTCCACAGCACCATCTCTCTATCTCTAACAATCAGGGCTACCCACCAACATTTGAAGGCCCTGTTGGAATCGGCTGGCCAGACTGGACCATAGTAAACGATTTTGCCACCAGCCTAATAGATCAGTGGACAGTGACTGACAATGTTACATACTCTGACCATAAATACATAACTTTTCGCATCTCTTCGAAATCCATCATCACTTTTAATAGATGTTACAATACCTACAAAGGTCAACACAAGTTTACTCAAAAAATCAAGCCCAAACTGAATCAACTTAAAATAGAACTTCAACGTGTCAATACACCCAACGAACTAGAACAAATAACCAGCCAATTCATGGATGTTATAAAATCAACGTCAGAAGAGGTCTTCAGTATCCGAAATCCAGTTAAGAAAACGAACTTGTCTTGGTGGCAACCAGACTGAGGAGTCAAAAGCAAAAAACAAGGGCCATACGAAGATTAATGAAAAACGCACGTACACCAGCCATTAGAGATCAGCTACATCTTAACATCTTAAGTATAAGCAACACCTGGCCATCTGTAAAAGATCAATTTTTGATACTAAATTGCAGAGCTGGCCGCGGTTCTGCACAACGAATAATAATAAAGAACATGGCATTATTCAACGAATTGTTATCGACAAAACTTTCCAGCCCACACAGTTTCAGACTCTCAAGACTACAACCAATACTAGTCAGACTACCACAACTACAATTATACTTCAGGACCTTTTGAAAGCTACTTTTTCAGCAGATGACATTGTAAATGACAATCAACACGACCACAGAATCAGAAGTCTGTCCCTAAATCCCACAACCATAATGGAACCACCCTTTGGATTCAATGAACTAAAGTATATTGTCAAGAATCTTGTCAATTCAAAAGCTCCAGGCCTAGATGGGATAGACAATGTGATTGTCAAGCTTCTCTTTCGAGCAAATGCAACTTTCCTCCTGCAATATTTTAATCTTTGCCTTACGCTTAAAACTTTCCCCAAACCATTCAAAGAGGACCAGGTTATTTACTTTCTAAAGAAGAATAAAAACCCTAGTCTCCCGACCGCCTATAGACCAATCTGCTTATTATCAGCCCTAGGGAAGGTTTTGACCATAGGAAGGCTCAAACATCACTTGCATAAAACAAATTTCCTTAGTAATCACCAATACGGATTTCGAAAAAACAGCTCGACAGAACACGCCTTCCAAAAACTTAGAAACTTAATTGACGAATCATACCATATGCAGAACTACGTAGCACTGATTGCGCTGGATATCCAGCAGGCTTTTGACTCACTTTGGTGGCCAGAGCTGCGTCAAGCACTGCTACAAACTAGATATCCAAGTAATATAACATCCTTGATTTTCAGCTTTTTGGAAGACAGATCACTTACCACTAGTGTTGCAAGGATGGGAAAAAACCCGGTTTATTCCCGGGAATAAACCGGGTTTTTACCCATGAAAATTTTCAAAATTCCCGGAAATTTTAAAAATTCCCAAATTTTTAATATTGTGGAAAAATTTGAATTTTTTTAAAAATTTAAAAGTTTTTAACTATTAAAAACCACATAATATATTTAAAAAGATATATTTTAATGATTTTTACTTTTATTTATGGCAATAGAAATTACTCAAAACATTTGGAAAAATTTGACAGCCATTTGTAAATATTGGAGAGGTTTCAAGTAATGTTCATTGCAATTGTTACTCGAAATATTTATTATTTGAATGTCTATATATTAAATTTTTGGACAGAGAAATCGTTTAGATATGCTGTCTTTCACATATATAATTCTCGAAAAATATAAAACTAATATGTATAAACTTCAATCTTTCAATATATATTTCTTTTGAAAATATTATTCTACTATTAAACTTAATGTTAAATTAAATGCAGTAGATTAGATGGATAACTGATTCTAAAATTGCATACGAAATTTTTTATAACGTCAATCGTTAGTGTATATAGATATTCATTTTGTTTTTCATTAGACATCTGGAGTTACTTTTGATCAATTTAGATAAAAGTAATAGCCTGGATGTACATCTATAGTTTGAAACATTCAGAAAGTAATTTTTAACTATTGTGGTTTTATTTTTTGTGGTTAAATCAGATTTATAAATATCTGTTTATCGAATCAGATTTTGTACGTATTGTCTACAAAAAGACAATCATTTTCTCTTGCCATCAAAAGTAATGATGTGAAGTATATTTATAATTTTATTTGGCACGCTCAACATGCAAGACTTTATTTCTTTTGCAAGTTTTTTTATACATAGATATACTTCATAATTGCTTATATAATTGCTGTAGGATATATTACATTGTGTTGTGTATACTTTCTAGAGAATACTAATGCAGAAACCTACGTAACAAAACTGATTGTTCATAGATTATAATAAATACTGATTCTTATTAATATTAGTAGAACGGTTTCCCAATTTTTTACTGTTATATTTATTAAAGTTTACAAATTTGGTGCTTGAGATTTGGAAAATATCTGAACTTTAATACAGTCACATAAAAATATGTCTGTTCAAAATTGCTAATTATTTACTAGTGGTAAAGAAGCAGGAAAATGCTCTTGATATTATTCCTTTTATTAAATTGAAGCTATTTATCATTAGAAATGTTGGTGAGAAATTAAATAGAATAACTAGATTTAAATAAGCATGTTGGATTTCATTGCTAGTAAATTTAGTTTATCAATGATTTGACAAATCAGTAATTTTGTTGGACTACATGACGAGAATATTAAATTTCATCCATTATGGAGCTTTTGAAATTTGAATATGCATGTTAGTTCAATATTTTTATATTTGTAGAGATTTATATCATAATTTTGCTTTTACTGAAAGTTATAAGTTAAATAGTGGCTGCTGATGCTAATTGATTAATTTGAAGTTACTTAAAATTTTGATGAAGTGTTTCTTATAATAAATTTACGTAAATTGGTCCAGTTTGCGTCGATAATAAACTTCTTTATCAGTATTACAACCTTTAAATCCTGTTTGTCCTAATTAGCAGAACCTGTCTCCTATGAGCATTTGTCATTTCCTCTTTTTCAACATCTTGAGATATCTGTTTCCCATCTTTTAGGTGGTATTTCTGATGAATTTTTTCAATAATTTGGAAAAAGTTAAATTTTAACTTGGTTGGATATATAGTATTTATAATCGTATATAAATTATTCCAAGTTCCTTGGATATAGCTTTTGTTATAGTTTAAAATGAACTAGATAATAGATAAAACTTTTGATTTTTACCATAATTTTTACCAATTTCATTTTGATTAATTTGTGTGAACTGAAAAGTGCTTTTAAAAGTTCTAATTAGTTAAAGGATTGTCATGTATATATATATATATATATATATATATATATATATATATAATATATATATATATATATATATATATATATATATATATATATGATGATGATTACAGCATTTCATAATTTTAAATATGTATACACACATAACATAATCAGGGGCTTAGTGAATCAAGATTGTTTCTCAATTCAAAAGCACGTGTCTTATATACTTTCACTATAATACAGAATATGTTGATGGTTGGTAATGACACACTTATGAGATTGTAAATAATAATGTTGATGTGTGATATATTAAATTTTTCTTCAAATAAGAGTTTTTATGAATTCTAAATTACATTGTATTTTATATTTATCCCAGAAAAAACAAACTTTTCATCTATGTATTTGAAATTTTTTAAAGAGAGCTGAAGTTCATAAGTCTTCCTACTGACAGCATATCTATGACTGACATGCATTGATTTACAATGCATTTAAAATGCTCGAAACTTGCTATTTTAAAATGAGCAATTAGTTTTAAGAAGCCAGAAAGGAGGTAGGTTGTTTCTAATACCTCGCTTCTAGGATTTTCACCTTTCAGCATACAAGGGCTTAAGTTTTGACAGATTTATATCATTGGGCATCAAGTTGGTGTTCCATCGTGAAAGCAGCAGTATAAAAATTGAAATACTAATATTATGAAACTTTTATTTAAGATATTTAGTGTCATTTGCTTGTTTTAAATATAGTATTAGTGTTGTTACCGTAAAATATGTGTAGCTTCAATTTTATACATTTATAACAATTTTTGTTATATCCACTTCAGTTGTCATGTTGAACAACTATATTCATAAAAATCAATCAGTATTTATTAAGCAATTTTATATTTGTAAATATTAGATATTTTCTACCATAGAAATGATACCTAATTTTATTTCACAAGGTAACAGGTATAAACATATTTAGATGGGATCTTTTTATTGTGCAGATTTCTAAATCCATCTGTACAATTTTTAAAATCCTTTATGAACAAATTGTTTATTGTTACTTCAAGTTTTTGAATTGGAAATATACCATTCACAAAATTACAGATTTGTCAATTGTCCTAAAATTTTTGTATTATGTACAAATTTTAATCTTATGAGTAAAAATTCAAGCTGAACTAACTCTTAAAAAATATAAGTTTTCAAGTTTTTATAAAATTGTAGAAAAATAATATACCTATTTTCTTATATCAAACTGGCATTAATATTTTCAGTATTTTGCTAGTATTTTAACCAAAAATCTTTTGAAAAGAATAACATATTTCAGCCTTTTTATGAAAAGCAAGATGCATTGAATTAAAAAATAATTTTAATTTATGACAAGATTACGTGAGTGCAAATTGTTAAAAAAGGAAGAACATTTTTTTTCAGAATTCATTTGCTTGACTTTCATAAATTATTTTCATAATAACAAAGTTATTTCCATTTCTAGTACTTAAGTCTGAAAAATGAAAATATTTTCAATTACACAGATTATCAGTAACTTTTAATTCACCCAACATTTTCTGTCTTATCATTTAGAAATGATGAACAATAGTTTAAAGAGATTTTGATTCTACCTTACTGTTTTGAAATCATTTTTAATGTTGTAAAAAATTGTTTTTAAAAACTCAATGAATAATTCAACTGTAGATATATTGTAATTGTGTAAATTAATGTATCAGATCCTTGTATAAAAGAAATAAAAATAGTTTTATTTAAAGTCTGCATTATATATTATACTTAAAAATTGTTAATCTTAAAATATAAAAGAAAATTTTTTAAATATTTTAACTATAATAAAAAAAGTATTTTTATGCATGATTACATTTGTGGATAAAATTTTTTATATAAATTTATTATTTTGTGTCTTAAATATTAAATAGATTTTGCAAATTTAAGTAGCTGCAAATGTTTTTTTTTAGTAAATTGTTAATAATTTAAATATTGAGGTTGTCAATTTAAATAGTTATAAGTTACTATTAAGAAACTACTAATAATGCTAAAATATATTGATGATAATTTCCCTCTGCAAATAATGAAATTTATAATTGGATTGGAGTAACATTTGTAGTTTCAATGCAACTCAAAATTACATGCAATTGTAATATTGTTTTTTTCATAGGATTATTTCATAGAATTCATAGGATCGCCAGTTTATTTCATAGGATTTTTGTCACATTAATTCCTACAAGATATGATTTAAATGATTTCCTAGAAGAGCTCTTTTTTATTTACAACTTACATGTCACCTCACCACATACTTTCATTTACATATTGGTTAAATTTGTGCACCATTTACACATCTTCAGTTGAGAAGTAGCACATGAACATTATCTTTTTGTATCATTGATAAATTAAAAAATTGTCCATTAGAAATCAAAACAAAAGTGAAAGCAATTTGCTTAGCATTATTTATTTTTAAATCAATTTTTAGTTAATTACAAAGACTAAAAAAATCAAGTACTACCTTACTTTTTTTCAAATAATGTTTTTAAGAAATATAATTACATAAAAATTAAAGTGAAATCATTTTTTCTAAATAAAGCAGTTTCGAATACATAAGAAACAAATCTACCAAATAAAGAATGATCACAAAAAATAATAAATCTCTTGCAACCTAAAAGAACTGAAAATGGAAAAATAGAAATGAAAAAAATCACTATTTGTTACAGTGAAACAATATTATTTTTGATCAAATAACAATTTTCAGTTTATTTTCATAGTTTCATTAAATACATATTTGTGAGAAACATTGGCTTCCCAACAATCTTAGCGACAGATCTCGCCATACACCGATATAAAAATATCCCCTAGGGTTGAAATTTTTCAGTACTATATTTTTTTACAATTTTAATATTCATATTTTATGCTTTTCACTACTTTTATGAAGGCTTATTGTGGAAAATAAAACTTCTTTGTTTAAAAATTATTTACAGATTCCAAATTTTACTTCACTTCGCTTCATAAATATGCGAAAAAAGAATCTCTAAAACGAAATATGATTGGCTGAGTTTATTCCCTCAAAATTCCCAATATTCCCCAAAATTCCCGGTTTTTTCCCAAAATTCCCGAGTAAATTCCCAAGCTTCAAAATTCCCGGGAATTTTACATCTCTACTTACCACGGTTCATGATGGAGGGTGCGTCATAATTACTCACACCAGGGAATGCCCACAGGTATCTGTTGGCTGCCCCATCCTGTGTAACATCTTTTTTAATGAATTATTAACATCATCCTGGCCAGAACATACTAAAGTAATTGCCTTTGCCGCTGACACATTATTAGAAGTTGAAGGCAATACAAAAGCATCTCTGCAATCACGTTGTAATAAATCTTTGCAACATTTTTCAAAATAATGTAGCAACTTGAAGCTCAGAATTTCTCATCCTAAATCGCAAATCCTTATCTTGCACCAGAAAAGAAAACACTTAAAATCAAATCCCAGAATAACCTTAGAAAATTATAGCCTAAAGCATACTAAAACACTAAAATATCTCGGAGTAACAATAGATTGCAAAATGTCCTTCCTACAATATATCAGGCAGATAAGACAAAGATGATACCAATAGTTCAGCGTTTCCGCTCCATGATCGCAAGAGATTGGGGCATTAAAAGTAAAATTACTAAAGCAATTTATCTTTCTGTCATGGAGAAAATGGTTACTTATGGCTCATCCTTGTGGATTCTACCCATGACGGTTAGGAAGCAGCGGCAATTAGACAGCCTACAACGCTACTTTACATTATTAATCACGAGAAGCTTCTGGACCACGTCCACAATTGCCCTCAACACACTGGCAGGACTGCCACCATTTAATCTTACTTGCATCCAGCTAGCACACAAAACTAGGGTACTGCAACTGCAGAAAACTACTGTGCTGGGAGACCAAACCCTCAGTGCGTCTGACTATGAATATCCTGTGCATAAAGACTGTGTCCATCCATCGTTAAGACTTAAGGGGATACACATCCACAATCTGCCCTCCAAACCCTCCTCGCCAGCAAAAGGTCAAATCCAATTGATCACACCTTACAATATCTATACGGATGGATCACATATTGACGGTAAAACAGGTGCAGCCCTAATAATTTATCATAAAGGCAAACAACTTCAAGAACACAAAATTAAGCTGAGGAATAAGAACTTAGTCTTTCAAGCAGAGGCCATAGCCATTTTTGAAGCTATCAACATCATTGATGCACAAGGTCTCAGATCTGTAACCATTTGGTCTGATAGCTCATCAACTTTGCATGCGTTACTTAACCCACTTCACACATCACCAATAATACATGCCATACAGAAAAAACTAGCAGCTGCAACTTCGCACATCAATCTAAGCTGGATTAAAGTTCATCAAGGTGATGTTGGAAATGAGTGCGCAGACATCGCTGCAAAGGAAGCCACAAAAATTGATGAATCCGAAGCATTAGTGATTCCATATCCAAGATCTTCACTTATCAAACAACTGAAGCACTTCACACTTCAAAAATGGCAGTCTCTGTGGGACAATGCAACAACAGGTCGAATGACTACACATCTACTCTCAGAAGTCTCTAGCAAGCTAACGTATGATAATCTATACCTAAACCAGCTGCTAACATTTCACGGCCCATATCCACAGTACTTCCAAAGATTCGGAAATGCATTTTCATCCACCTGTATCTGTGGAGCCCAAGGAGATCCTTTCCACTATGTCCTAGAGTGCCCAGAGACTGAGAAATACCACCTAAAGAAAAACTCCCAACAGACCAATATGGAGTTCCTGAGATTCTGTTTGAAAGATCGTCACCGCAGATTACAGGTCGAAAAATCAAGGTCAGGTCGAAAATTTTTTTTAAGAAAGTAAACACGATTCAAGAAGATGTTACACATGCAAGTTACATTGCAGCATACAATATTGCTAAAAATAGTAAAGCTCTCAGTGATAAGACGTTCGTTAAACAATGCATGCTCCAAGTTTCTGATGTTTTATGTCCGGACAAGAAAAATAGTTTTGAGACTGTAAGCTGATCTCGAAAATCGGTGAGTTCTAGAATCGAAGCCATCATAAAAATGTGACATCACAATTAGAGTTGAAGATTTGCGAGTCTAAATATTTCTCTATAGTTGTGGATGAAAGCAATGATATAAATGATACTGTTCAATTAGTATTGTTTATAAGAGGTGTTGATGAGAACTTTGAAATCATTGATGAACTGGCGTGCATGTGTTCTATAAAGGGACCTTGTAGTGTGTTTTATAGTAATGTTCATTGAAGCAGCCGTGTGTGGTATGTAATAATTAATAGGTGAAGTATGTAATAATTATTATATTCAAAATGGGACGACACACTTATACAAACACACATGTATTGACATTATCGAATTGTTCTGTTTGTGTTACCTTTCTTAAAGTCTCGAACTTAGAGTGTTCTGCTAACTGTCGTTTTTTAAGAATACTACATACTCCCACACCTAAATTACGTAGTCCGATAGATAACGTGATGGTTGTCGTATTTTTGCTGATTTTCAAATAGGAGGACCACCGAAACCATTAGAAACGCCAGTTACTGGCTTACCATAATTCTTCGCAATTCGAACTTCTGATGACATGGGGTAGAAATGATTTCCAGTAGGAAGCGATTTCCTTGGATAAATGACATCAAGCTTTGGGGCAAATGTTATTCTTGGAATTTTATGAACCTCATTTTTCCTCAATTGATTTATGTGTCTTTTTATAGTTTTCCCGTCATCGAGTTTTATTAAAATAGTGTAATTTACCAGTTCGTTGTATAACGATGCCAAATTTCCATGATTGGTTACTGTTGGCCTAAGTACGTGATTGTACACAATCTCCAACACTTAAAATTCAATGATCTGGAATAGTAGGTGAAGTATATGTGTATTTGAATCCCTTGCTTGGTGGCCGTAATAAATCTAGTAAAATTCAAATTTGGCATCAAAGATATAATTCTGAAGTAGTTTTTCCGGATTGTAATGGAGTTGCTTAATATATAACGAAATAAAATTTCTCTTACCTTCTTCTGGTATTGAGTTCTTTTCATTGGACATTGACTTTAATTTCTATTTAAGGGTTTTTACATTACGTTCAGCTAATCCGTTAGTTGCAGGATGACCTGGAGCTATTGTCTTATGAATAATTCCATTTTCCTTACAAAATTCTGTAAATTAGGTACATTTAAATACAGATGCGTTATCAGATACAAGGACTTGAGGCACAATCCATGCACACTGAAAATATCCTTTAATAATCTTATTGTTGAAATAGCTGATGGAGAGATATGTTGAATTTTAATTTCAGGCCATTTTGATCTTGCATCCATGAGTATCAAGAAATAATATCCTATAAAAAAGGCCCAGCGTAGTCAATATGTATTCGTTCAAAATTGATGATGGCTCTTCCCAATGATGATTTGATATTTTTTCAGGATTACCTTTTACTTCTGCACAACTTCTACATTCTCGAACTAATTGCTCTTAGTTTTTTCGATAACACAGTGTGTGTTTTCGGGCTAGATTCTTCATTTTGACTATTCCTAAATGTGTGTGATGAAGTTCTTTTAATATCCCTGTTCGAAGTTTTCAGGAATGTACACTCGATGTCGTTTAAAAATTACTCCATCTTGTAACGAATACTCATAATCATATTTGTTACCTGATAAAAGTTCTTGTTTTAAAACTGACAGTTCTGGATCCTCCTTTGTTTCTTTAGAAATTTTTTCAAACGTAATGGAAGAAGTTGAAAATTGGTTAACAGTCTGGCAGTGAATAATATGATCGTCTTGTATAATGTTTTAATGATGCTCTTGAGAGGTAATCGACACTGATTTTCTTCACTTTTTCTATGTTGGGCTTTATAATCATATTCACCAAGAAATGCTGCATATCTTAGTAATGGGGATGATGTCATAGAAGGTATTTTATTATCATGATTAAAAATTCTATATAACTGCCGGATAAGAATTATTAGTGTAAATTCTCTGCCACAGATGTAGTTTTGAAATTTCTGAATTGTAAATTTGATGGCTAATGCTTCAAGATCTAGTTGACTGTAATTTTGTTCAGAAATCGTTAGGGATCTAGATGTAAAGGCTACTGGTTTCTCGATACCATTTACTATGTGGGATAAAACTTCAGCGATGCCTGTTGGGCTGGCGTCACAAGCAACTACAATGGGTAAATTTGGAGTGTATAGAATCAAAACCCTATTGCTAGTAATCTCCTTTTTTAATTTAATGAAGGCAGATTTACAGTTAGAAGACCAAGGGAATCTTTTTTATTTTTCTTTAGAAGTTGCCTTAAAAAGCGAAAGGTGATGCATTTGGGAGAAATTTAGAATAATAGAATAATAATAATTTAATTTAGAATAATATTCAATATTAACATCAATAAATCTTTGAAATTATCTGCACAAAGAAATTAATATTAATTTGACTTCCTACAGTAAAAAAGCCAAGGAATCAGATATCTATGTAATTATTTTCTTTATTAAAATTATATTCAGCCTAAAAAATACTATCATCCTGAATTCTCTCATATTTATTCCGTAATATAGGACAAGTTTTTGAACATATGATAATATTCTAGGAGCATAGTATGCAGAAAATTTACTAAGAAAACAGTCACAGAGCTTTTGGATATTGAATATCAAATCTATCTGTAATAAAAAGAATTATTTATATTAAATAAATAGAACTTTTTATACATTTAAAGCAAGACGTAGTTTGTTTAAAAAATATTATTCTCATTAATTAATTAATCAAAACTCAGTAATTGAAGTTAAATTAATGATTATCTAGAAGTTTTTGAAAATTTTTATAAGAATGAAGCAAAATGATAAATTATTGATTTTCAATGAAACAAATACAAAATAATTTTGGATTTTTTCTTTGTTATGAAATAGATATAGCCCTTATCATAATTTATAAAAAATGGATTGTTAAACATTAAATAAAAATATATACATGCATACATAAATTTATTTCTGATGTGTTAAAACATTATGAAGGAATCAACTATAACTGAAAAACAGGTGAAACTAAATGAATATTTTTTTTTTTTTTACAAATTACAACAAAAATTTTTAAACCATGCTTTTGTATTACATATACTAATATTCGAATACATTGCAAGTAAAATGATTTTTAAAAATACAAGATAGAAAACTACAACATAATAAAAGACATAAGCAATATTGCATAATTTGTAAAATTATAAATTTATTTTAAATGAATTATAAATTTACAAAGTTAATTACGATTTAGTTTTAGCAGTAAAAACAAAACTTTATTTCAAAATAGATTTTAAAATATTATTAACATTTCTTCATCTAATAACGAAGTAAATTTAAATTTATATTTAATTTAATAGTTATCTTTAATTAATTTAAAATCAACTTTAAGAACCAAAAAATCTCTAATATGAGATTCCAACTAAAAATATTGATTGGAATTTTCATGTCATTTAATTAAGTTACCACATTCTTACATTAAACATAGAAAATTACTTCAAACTTTTTAAATACATTTTACAAGCAAAATGAAATTAATACTTATAATAATAACAATAGTTAACATCTTCTCAGTCTCCATAACACTTATTTTGATAACCCATTATACACCTGATCAGCCTCTTCTTCCTTATATTGCATTTCATCATCTTCAAAATAACAACATGTTTCAGGTTTGTTTCTGCTAATTTTGTTTTTTATTTTTTTCTTCGATGATGACAATAACAACCATAAAATCCGATTATAAATTATATTTCCATAGACAAAATTTTTAGTTGGAAATTCTAAAATATTATACAAATTAATTAGACTAGATTAGATTTTGATACGTATTTTTCCTTTTCGTTTTATCTACAAATACTTTTACTTAGTAACAATAAAATCAAAAATTGTCAGTGAAATTTTAATAAATTGCATGGGGTCAAGTAATTTTCTATAGGTTAATATTTGCTTTATATTAACATTTAAATTAAGAAGCTTAGAATTTTATTTAAGAAAAAATTTATTCTTAGTAATTGGTAGAATGTTGTATTTGATTTGAATGTGAATGTTGCACTTTCACTTCAGTACAATAAACTATATTAAATAATCTCATTAGATATTTAAAACGACGAGAAAATAAATAATCATATTCTCGCAGTTTCAAAAGTAAAAGAATTTAAAAATGCATTCACTATAATTAACTATTAATTTATAATAAATTAAATTTCGGCAGAAAATAGTATTCGAAATAAACAATACAATTTCCAAACTCATTTTCATATTATTAAACATTATCAATCAATCAATCAGAAGTTTGAAATAATATAAATATTAAATGAATATGAAATCAATAAAATTCATTCATTCACATTTTCGAATACAAAAGTTTATATAATGGTGAAAAATCACACAAATAAGAAGATTTGACTTAGTCATTCAATTAATTATAAGAAATAAAAGCTTACCGTAATGTTTCTGTGCTCCTTTTTGTCCAATTATATTTTTAAATATTCAAATAGATCGCTTTTACAAAATGAAATTTTAAATTCCTCCAATTTTTATAGAAACTAAACCGAAAGCATAGAGCCACGTGATGACTTAAGCCAATCAGAACACATCACACATTTGCTTTGTGCAAATTTGATCTAATTTGTAAATTCTTAGTTATAGTTTTATTCAAGGTAAGTTTTATTTATTTTATTCACACGCTTTCTTTATTTTTAGGCCTTATATTTTTTATGAGTTTAAGATTATTTTCTGTCAATAATTGACATAGATTTTTCTAATCTGAATTCATCCCATTTCTATATCTCAGCATGTTGTAAATTGTATTTTCATATATATCTCTTCCTACAGATATCAGATTTAAATCATTCAAATTATCAGCCATAAAATAATCACTAAATTTATATATTTTGACGAACAAGACATAATTTATTTTATCATAATATTTATTTTATGAATTTTTTGCATAAATTTAAAATAATGATAGCAAACGGTAGTCCTTAGGACGTTCGGAGGACGTCTTTTCCGGACCAAATTGACGTAATTTGGACGAGAAAGAATGTCCGATGGATGTTGGATGTTCGTCGACGACCTACGGGCATTCTTAAGAACATCCGAATGTCCGGAAGTAATACGTACGTAGAACGTACCACGTACCTCCGAGACTGACGTAATTTGGACGTGATTTGGCGTATATTTGGACATTCAGATAACAGCCAAAAAGTCCTTTATATATTTTTATAATTAATTAAATGAGCGTTATCATTGTTTTTAAACAATATTGCAGTTAACTTTATTTTATTATATTTTTATATTATATAAAAATAAAGTTTACATACTTTATTTACAAGTAATTTATGTATTTTAGTTTATAACATTTTTCATATAAAGTTCTTTTCAATTATTTTTTTTGTGTAGTGATTTTATTAATGAAAATTGCTGAACTGAATGAATTTCTCGTTTCTCCTTAAGGAGAGTAATTTTTAAATTTTCTTAATTTTTTGCTACATTGTTCTGAATTTAAATTAATACTGTTCTGAAAAATAAATTATTGCAATAAAATTGATGTATTAACTAAAAATGCCCTTCAAATGAAAAAAAAATTTATACTTCTGAATGAAAGAATTAGTACTTTTTTAAGGTAGGATAAATTTAAATGCAAGATTTTAAAATGATGTAGCACTTCTTTTTAGCTTCTTTTAATTTTGAAGTGTGATATACTTAAGCAATAATAACTTCAAAATCTACATGAAAAGTAATTTAACTTACGAACTTAACTTACGAACTAATTTAACTTACGAAGTAATTATTTAAATTTTCGAGAGAGAGAGAGAGATTCTTAAGTTCTAATGTAAAATTTTTCGGAAAACTTTTTTTCAGATATTATACCCGGATTATTTGCATTTTTAAAATGTATAATTAAATCAATTGACACCAGATATTTTAGGTACCTAATCAAATCAAATTGGCGTAAATAGTTTCGTGTGCGAAGGTTACCGTATAATTATTGTGTTTGAAAACGGAGACTTATTTTACTGTTTAATATTATTGAGCACTGTTCCTGACAAAGTAATTTATCTTTTGAGAAATAATTTGCGTGTACCGAAAGAAAAAATATTCTTTTAAGTTATTTAATTGTTAATTATCATACATTTTAAATTTTAATAACCAAAAACTTCTCTGTTTAATAAGTATATTTTAATTTCATTTAATGCATTTTATGGCGCTCCTACAAATTATATCAGTTTTATAGAAAAATATATTCCTTACAAATTGACCTAGAAAATTTAATATCGTTTATATAAATAATATGGTGAAAAAGGAATCTGTTTGTTGAAGAGGAAAGTTGTTTCGTTAATAATTTTGTAAGAGCAAATTGCGCAAACACTGTAGCGTAAATATATGAAACTATAATAATGAAATTCATTTAAATACTACTGGCATCGATGATTTTTTTCTTTACAATATATTATATATAAGGTAAGAAAAATAAATGCTTAGTTTTGTATAAATGTAATTCTTAATGAGATATGTTTTGTAGAAAATTTTTATTATACTGCCATAAGTAGAAGAATTGTATTCATTTATGATACTGCCAAAGTAAAATATTTGCTTTGTATGCCATTTGGCTAAATAAAACAAATGGCATACAAATTAATTATATATTAATTGTAACTGTAACTTCAGTATATCAAATTTTAAGAATATTCTTACATATTACATTGAAAAATCCTTCCTAAAGAGCTCCCAAGTGAATCTTTTAACCATCACTGGGAGGAATCTATGAAAACAAGGAAATATAAAATATTTCCTTAGTAATTAAAATTTCATAGGAATATCCTTGTTTACTTAAAAGCAATATTTTACTTAAATAAGAGTGATAAACATACAGAAAATATAATATATTCCCATGGGTTATGCAGGTCAACTCCTAGGAGGCAATTATCTATAAAATATAAATATTTATGATATGCTTATTCAATTTGAAGAATATTCTTATTTATTACATTGGAAAATATTTCCAAAAGAAATTTCAAATGAATATTTTAATTTTCGTTGGGAGCTTAATGCAATGAAATATGGAATTACCTACAATTGACGTTTGCATTATGTAATTTTTTAATATTAAAAAAACTGTATTATTTTTAAAAATGTGCGGTTTAGAGAGACCAGGTATAATTAAATCCGATGTGTTGCATAAGTCAACTCCAAGGAGGCATTGATAGATAAAATATAGTATATATAATTTAAAAATTTCAAAAACTTAATTCCATATTATTTTGGAATATCTTTTATAATATATCCCCAAGTAAATATGTTTATCATGAATAGCAAAAATAAATTTTAAATAAAATTATTTCGTTAATTATTTGTGAAACTAGTATGCCTGTCTTACAAGCTTTTGATTGAATGTTTGTGTTTAGTTGTCGTTTAACGATTACTTTTTACGCATAATATTTAAATAGTTCTAGACTTATAATTCAACTACTATTCAGACCCGTTACAAACTCTGAAGCCCATAATGGAAATCGATTCCACGGACTGTTGTTGAAAGGGAGTTTTGGAACTTTATTTCTCCTACTCAGCTGCTTTAAATGAGTAAGTATTTTCCAGTGGAAAAGCTAAATTTTGGTCCAAGAATTACGATTAAAAATTAACGCTACTATTTACCTATTGTTGTTCACAAATACGATTTTCCTTATGGATTCAGGTTTGGAATGAAGACCTGTTAATGAGCGGGTAAGAATTTAGTTAAGATGCTTTAATGAATGAAATTGTTTTCCTTTATATATATTTTTTTCTGAATGAGGAAAAGTCATCACGATTTTTATAGAAAAAATATAGCTTGTAATACAGAATGAAAGGAATGTGAAATTCCATAAATATTTTTTAATCTTTGACCCCATAAGAAGTGGATCTAGTGTTTGTTAGGTTCCTAGCCTAAATGGCCATGTACCTTCTGTTCCTAAGAAATTTTTCTACACCTAACTTTAGTTGAGATTAACATAATGATTTCAAAACACAAGGTTATTTAAACACAAAAGATTAAGAAAATATTTTGCTTAGGTTAAAGTGCTCCCAACGAGAGTTCTTTGCATGAGATTGAATAAACATAAAAAAGAAAAATTTGAATACACATTACAAACAAGAGTGAAAAAAAAATTAAATTACAATTATATACATAGTAACAGTATTGATATAACTATATAAAGACAAAATATTTTTTTATTCTACTATATATGCATATATATAAATACATTTTTTTTCCTTTTCTGTATTTTATTTTATTTTAAGTATAAGAAGAAGAAATTATTAATTTCTACTTTTTGGGAGGCGAATAGATAAGTTTGAATGTGGTTTAGCCCGCAGAACCCCCCTTGGTCTGTGGAAATTGGAAAGTTCATAGGGACTGTAGTTTTCAATTGCTTGAATTTCAGAGTTATCAATTTCATAAAGATTGTTGTAGAAGCGAAAAGCAAGGAATTGGACGTATCTTGATAGGGGAAGGACACCCAAATTGCTTCTGATGTGTTCGTTTCTGATGTAGAAGTCTGATTGAATGATCAGTCTAAGATATTTGTTTTGCTGACCCTCAAGAAGTTTCAGGTTCGTTTCCGCAGCACCACCCCAGATTGGGGCTGCATAGGTGATAATAGGGCGAAGGTATGATTTATAAATCAATAGCTTGTTAGCCATGGAGAGCTTTGATTTGTAGGCAATTAAGGGGTAGAGTGAAGTTTTGGCAGAAATAAATTTATTCTTAATTTTATTAATATGGGCTTTCCAGGTAAGTTTTTTTATCTAACCCAAGACCGAGGTACTCGACTTTATTTGACCAGGGGATCGAAAAACCGCTTAGTTGAATCTGGGGGGGGTAGAGTACGTTTCCTAGTAAAAATGACAGCAGTGGATTTGTTTGGATTTATTTTAATTTTCCACTTATTAAGCCACTCTTCAATGGCCATGAGGTGTTCAATAAGGGTAGCATGGATTTTCCAGTAGAGAGAGCTAGTGGACAAAACGGCAGTATCATCCGCAAACAAGCAGAGCATACTATTTTGGTGTTGCGGAATATCATTGATATAGATGTTAAATAAGAGAGGACCCAGCAGGGATCCTTGCGGTACGCCTGCAAGAATGGGTCTGTCCAGACAGATATCTTTTCCCACTCTAACAGTAAAAAAACGGTTGGAGAGGTAATTATTGAAGTAATTAATTGGGTTGGGAAATAGAATTTAATTAGTTTGTAAATTAGACCAGGGTGCCAAACTCTATCGAACGCTTTTTCTATATCAATGAATATTCCTCGCGTGGATTTTTTGTACGCGATTCCTTTTGAAATTTTTTCTACTACTCTGAGTAGTTGGTGGGTGGTAGAAAGTTTTTTACGGAAGCCAAATTGTTGAGGAATAATAATTTTGTTGGTCTCATCAAAGGCCAGTAATTTATTAAGAATAATTTTTTCGGCAATCTTGGCCATAGTCGGCAAAAGAGAAACCGGTCTATAATTGGATGGGAGATTTTTGCTTTTACCCTTCTTGTGGAGCGGAATGATAACTGCCCTTTTCCATACTTTTGGAAAATGACTTGTTTTCAGTATACTGTTGATGATTGCAGAGAGGCAGCAAATTGCTCTAATAGGGAGCTGTTTCATAATTTTGTTGTTGATATTATCATGACCGGGACTTTTTTTGGGTTTTAGTTGTTTAATAATTTCTTCAATTTCTGAAGCAGGTGTTTCAATGAAAGGCTGATTATTAATGTGTTAGTCAGGAAATTGGTTACTGTGTTTAAAATTTGCTGGTCATTTTGTGGATTACTGATGTTGTTTGCTTTAAATTGTTTTTCAAGACTGTTTCCCAAACATTCCGCTTTTTCAAAATTTGTGAGTGCTACTTTGGCGCCATCTATGAGTGGGGGGACACACTCCTTGTTGTTTCTCCTTTTATTAGCTGCTCTCCAGAAGGATCCATCCTCTACATTGAGATTAGTGAGGTATGCATTCCATGAGTCATGGTTATGTAAAGCTATTTTATTTTTGATTATTCGTTTTAAGGCATTAATTTGATTTTTAATCACTGGAGATCTGGTTCTATTATGAGTTTTCCTTAATTTATTTCGTTTTTTAATTAAATCAATTATATTGTCTGGCAAGTATTCTATTTGATGATTCATTTTGGTGAATTTACTGTGATTGAGAGCAGTATTTGTAATAGAAGTAAAATTATTAACATTTTCTTCAAGTTTGGATGGGTCATCAGTTAAATGAAAGGCTTTATCTGGAATTAAACAGTTAATTTTATTTCTAAACTTACTCCAATTGTGGCAGGTTTTTTGCCAATCACTTTCTTGCTGATTATTTTTGCTGAAGAAAATTAGCACTGGGTAGTGATCGGACTCGATTGTTGATAATTTCATGGGAGGTTGGATATTCCTACAGAGCATTAGATCTATATAATTTGCATGTGTAGTGCCAAAATGAGTGGGTTTTTCGGGTTTAAAAATGGTAAAGTCGGTATTGTTTATAAGGGAGTTTAGGACTTTTCCAGTACTGTTTTCATAATTGCAACTCCAGTTCTGGTGTTTAGCATTGAGGTCCCCAGCGAGGATGATCTTAAAAATGAGTGTTGCTAGGTTTTCAATGTCAACAGAAAGAAGTGATGAATTGGAGGTGGGGGGATGTAGAGTGACGCCACTGTAATGTCAGAGCTGTCCGAGAAGTGTAGTTTGATAATTGTCGCTTCAGCAAAGTGCAATTTAGGTGTGGGAATATGTGTATGGCTGATCTTTGTTTTAATTAGAATGGCCGTACTTCCCTGACGAACGGTGCGGTCGTTTCTGTAGATATTATAGTTAGGTACATTGAGGTTATGAGTCTTAACAAGGTGGGTCTCCTGAAGTAGAATAATATCAGGATTGTTTTTCGCTATAAATGTTTTAAATTCCGGAAGTTTATTGTGCAAACCATTTGCGTTCCATATCATATTTTTCATATTTTCGAATTTTTTAATTATCATTGTTAGTTTCATTTAAACTAAGAGCTTTTAATAAAATGTTGACTTTATCTGTTGGATGGATGGTCTTCTCTAGAAGAGGTACCGCCTGTAACAGTGCAGGATAAGCTTTAAATATTATATTAATTTCTTTAAACAGTTGAAGAATGGTATGAATGTTTTCAATTTGTCCTAAGTTAGATAGGTTTGGAGTAGGAATAGTGTTGCTTTGGGGCTGTGGTGTAATATTTTGTGCAGTAGCTTGCGCAAAGGAAAAATTTTTTTAATTGAATTTGCAGATTTTGTAATCGTAGGTTGTGATTTTTTGTTTTTATTAGCTGGATTCGCAGGGTAGCCTGCGTATGAGGCGGTATGTGAATTGCCACAGTTACAACATTTTGGGGAATCTATTTTTTTATGGGGGCAATCTTTAGTTGTGTGTTTTTCACAACACTTCACGCAGTTCGGTTTTAAATGACAAATTGCAGAGTTGTGCCCATACCCTTGGCAATTATAGCACTGCGTAGGTCTATTATTAAAGACTTGAGAGATGACTGAAATCAGGGTGCCAAAATGGAGAATATATTGAGATGTATCAACATGTGTTTTGTTAATTCTGGGGAATGGTGCTTTACAAGTTTGATGAATTAACCATGATCGCGAAAAATAGCTCTTGGTCTCCTGTTTGCAGGGTCATTAATATCATAGTTTGGTTGTGAATTAATTAAGGGATTTGGGATGTTTGTTAAATTACTATAGAAATTTCTTAAAATTCTTAAGATAAATTTAGAAACATTTTTATATAAAATAATCTGAATATATTTTCATTTCTAAAATGTATTGGGTATAGAACCGCCTCCATTTGTTTGCATTTTTTAATTGTTTCTGTGATACCGGGGAGCCAGGTCAGCCTTCGATCTAATATTACACCTAAATATTTAACTTTATTTTAACTTCAAGCGATTTTAGTAATATTGATTTCATGTTCAGGGTTTGGTTTTCTTTTGTTTCCAAATAGCACAGAAACACATTTCTCTGGGTTAATAGCTATTTTCCATTCATTGAGCCATCTCTCAAGATCGGTAAATATATTCTTATAGAAGTAGTGGCAGCGTCGTTTGTTTCACCTGACGACATTACAGCCGTGTTGTCGGTGAAAATAAAAACATTGATATCATTTATTTTAGGGATGTCAGCTACATATAAACAAAAAAGTATCGGTTCTAATATAGAGCCCTGAGGGACACCTTTTGGTATTTCAAAACCGTGTGAATAATCATTATTAATTTTAACTGCAAACTTCCCACCTTTGAGATAACTATTGATTAAAGGGATGGGGAATTTTAATTTGTTTATAGTTTATAAATAAGGCCATTTAGCCATACCTTGTCTAACGCTTTCACAACGTCCAAAAATAAAGAAGCTATAGCATTATTATTATTTAGCTCTACAGCTCAGCGTAATTGGTGTGTTGTCGAGTGTTTAGTTCGAAAATCCAAACTGTTCGTCGTTTAAAACATTGTTGGTGTTTATGAAATTCTGAAATCTATTTTTGATGCAATATTCAAATAATTTTAAGATTGTTGGGAGTAGACTGATTGGTCAATATGCCATTGCATCTCTGGGATTTTTTCCTCCTCCCGTTATTACTTACATTTCCAATATGAGAGAAAATAATTTATTTATTAAAGACTTTTGTTAGAAAAAATATAATTTTAATTGGGAGGTGTTTTAACATTGCATTTGTAACTTTGTCGTGACCAGGTGTTTTTTTGGATGCATATTTTTAATACAACTTATGATCTTGCTCGGTTTGATGTTATTTACGTTATCTGAAGTTTCATTAGTATTTAATACTAGTTTAGTTTATAATTTAATACTAATTAAATTTTAGATGCAATATAAACACATTTTCTGATGATAAAAAACATATATTTCATATTTAATTAAGTGGTTGTATAAAAAAATAAGTTACCGACCTACTTAACTGTAAAGATTACTGAGAAAGTTTAACTGTACCCATGCTCAGTTTAATTATATCGTTAATTGAGCGTGTAGGAACACAGGCAGGAAGCATTGGCGCGAAAAAGTAACTGTATTACTTGTCCTTATTTTATTGTACATTTAATTGTAAAGGTTCATGTGAAAAGTTAAGGGGTATTCTTTACGAAGGTAAGTTTTTTGCTTATTTATAGTAATAAGAAGTGTTTGTTTAAATAGCATAAATTAAAAACACGTCAAATTATAAAGTATTTGAAATATTTTAATTTTTTGATATGTTTTCAAATCAAATTAATTTCATATATAATTTTAAAATTACTATGGTATGTGCACTTTAATTAATAATAATACACTGTAAGGAAAATTGGCGAATAATTTTAATGTGTTTTTGAAATTTAGTAAAGGTTGTAAATTGTGTGTGCTTTGTCGATTATTTATCCTTTTTCTTAATTATAATTTGATTTTACAGCATTAGGTATCTAGTTATTTATTTTAATAAAATTTCTGAAACAATTTTTGGTTATTTTTTGATTAATTACTATATTATTCTTTATGAAACACAACACAAGAAATCAAAAAATTTTTTTAAGCAGTAAACATTAAAGACATTTTGAGCTGCCAGTAAAAATTATTTTAAAGTAGTCTTTGTTAAGAGAGCCTAAATTCATCTTAATAATTGTTTGTGAAAAGTATTTTTTTCTATCTGCATTTTATTTTACAATTATTTGGCATTAAAATTTAAATCCATTATTTAATTTAGGTGGTTATTTTTAATACCTAATAATAAATAAAAATATGCTATTTAGATATTTTTGCTTAAATTTCTGATACAAATGTATTTTCAAGAACTTTATACAAATAATCCAAAAAATTAAAACCATAACAAAAATAAATTATTAAACATAAAAAATTTTAAAATTTAATATAAGATGATTTGTTAATTGAAGTTAAATCATGTGCTGGTTATTATTAGTTACAAAAGTAAAGTTTCAAAAACTTTATACAAATAATTAAAAAAATTAAAATCATATATTATAACATAAAAGTTTAAAACTCAATATAATCTTATTTATTAATTAATTGAATTAATATTAATTGAAATTAAATTACATATTTGTTGTTTATTGTTAGATAATGTAATTAAATATTTATAGTTATCAATAAAAAAATTATTAAATAAACAATCACAAATTAATGTAATTTGTTAGAAATATATTAATTTAAGTGCACTTTTATAGGTGCTGGTTATTATTAAGTAATAAATATGATTTCAAATTATATTTTTACTATTATTGACTTTTACATTTTTATCATTGAATATTATGCTAATTCTTTTGTTTTTCTGTTATGTGTTTCCCTGCTCTATCATATGCTCTATCATACCCTGCTCTATATAGAGCACGCCCCTTTTCAGAGCAACCCTTTTTGCACAGGTTTGCAACATCCTTTCCCCTCTCCCCAACTAAACTGAGCTCTCAAGAGACGGTTTTGTCACCAATATATATATATATATATATATATATATATATATATATATATATATATATATATATATATATGCGGGCATATATAAAGGGCGGAAAACAGCCTAGATCTAGAAGCAAGAAACTAACCGCTATTTCTATTCCGAGAAATAATAACGTA
Source organism: Latrodectus hesperus (assembly GCA_037975125.1). NCBI lineage: Eukaryota > Metazoa > Arthropoda > Arachnida > Araneae > Theridiidae > Latrodectus > Latrodectus hesperus. The sequence goes on from JAJQOW010000510.1 coordinate 26,414, forward strand.
ATAGCCAAACTTCTGGTTGTTGTTGTTGTGTGCTAGCTAAGCAGGCAATTTGGGGTGTGCTACTCCACTTTCCCAACTGAAACATATTTAGGTGTGGAGTTCGACTTCCTTAGTACACACATGCCATAAGTACCCGTTTATAGGGTAGGCAACCATTCACAACCCATTCATGCAAGGAAAGGACAAGGACAGGATAGATAGAGAGAGAAAGTACATCCTTGCCCAAACCGGGATTCGAAACCAGGACCATAGGGTCCCTATCTGCAGTCAGGCACGCTGACCACTAGACAAGTTGGGTGGCAAAAACTTCTGGGCATTTGTAATAAATAAGTTTCTTCTTCAAAATCAAATATTCTTATTAAAACAGGGAAAATATGTTTGATACGTTTCTTTTTGATTCATCCAACTGTATCTAACTGATTTTTATGTAAAATAAATTTATATTTCTAAAATTAATATAATTGCATAAAATGTATTAATTTTTACAACATGTATTATTTATTTCATAATTACATTTAATTTATAAGGGTTGGAGTCTTAGTATGCTCGTTAGGGCATTGGCTTTCCGTTCGGAAACACGTGTCCCATTCCCAATGCCGTCAAAACCCACCGAGTACATGCTATATACTTGCTCGTTTAATATGTGCAGTTGAAAGTCCTGTGGTCTGTCCTTGAGAAGTTACCAAGGATGTAATGGTCTGCAGAAAATTTCCTCCCGCTCTTGATCAATGTCAAAATTGAGAGAGTGGATCCTCTGGAGGTGCCATTCGGAGTTTAGAGCAAAGTCGTACTGCTACCTTCGTGGTGCTCTAGTTAAACAAAAGACGCATCCTACTGACTTCATATAGACAACTGCAAAGTGAGCTTATCTTATCAAAGTGTCATAAGTAACAAAAACATAAAAAGATTTCATGAGTATTATTCCTGAGTATGTTGGCTTGTCAGATTTCTGAAATGTTCAATTGGGGCACCGGAATTTTCCCTCCCCTCAATAATTGTGAGTGTAAATGTAATAAATGACATAAATATCAATTTAAATATTTTATTTCCTACCCTTTAATATTTATGAGTGGCGTTAGTAAGAAGAAACACTTTGAATGATGAATAAACATTTGAACAATATTTATATGTATTACTATCATTGACCAGGGAGCTCCAGAGGCTCAGCGACCTCAAGTCGCTTCCCGTTAAGATCAAAGTGAAGCATCATTTGCTATGGGCACCGACTCCTTCACAGTAAATTATTTTTACGCTTTCTTTGTCATCCTCAATTGTAATCAAATTAAATTTTTACCTGGACGTGAAGTAAACCGGACGGAACACCATGATTTTTTCTGAAAACCGGACTGTCTCGGTGAAACCGAGACGTCTGGCATTAAGTTTAAAAATAATTATTATTTAAAAATTATTTGGCAACTCTCTTGCACAACGGTCGTGTTTATTCTGTAGTCTGCTTCGTTGGTCTGATTGTTCTGTTTAACTATATTGGAAAAAGACGAACTTAGATTATTCATTTTTTTATTTTGAGCATTTTTCGAGGAAATTTTTATTTTATCATGAGTCCTCACCTTGGTTCTGTATTAATCACTGGTGCTAACCGTGGAATTGGCTTAGAGTTCGTGAAACAGTTGACCGGTTTATCAAAACCACCCAATGCTATATATGCTACTTGTCGCGATCCATCCAAAGCAAAAGTATATTTTGTATCAAACGTATCAGTTAAATAAATTATAAATGAACTAATTTATCGTTTAAAAAGTTCATTTTGATTAATTAATGTAATACTAAAATTTTTTTAAATAAAGTGCTTATAATTTTATGGTTTTTATAATTATACTCAAGTAATCTGATGAATTGTATGTTTTATTATCTTGTTAACGTTTTGATAATTTTCTGACTTTATACTAAAAAAGGAATTTCATTTATATTAAGGGGCTAAACTGAGTATTACGGACAGACCTCAGTTTTACCCGGTTTAGATATAGTGCCGGAATTTCAATACTGTCTTTTATATTCGTTTTGTATTTCGCTGTGAATATAGCGTAGGAATTTCAATCCTTACTTGAACTTGGCGAAAAAAAATCCAAAAAATCGCCAAACTTCGGCCGTATTACTCAGTTTTACCATATTAAGGAAAGGGCAGTGAATGTATAATCAAGACATTTAATTTGATCAAAACTTCTGATAAATATTCCAGAATGTTATGTTTGAGAAGACAATATTTTGCGTAAAAGAGAAAAATATCCGATGGAAAACCTTGAAAAACTGATCTATTAAGTTAAAAATCCAAACTATCATTGTAAATAAAAAATTAGCATTTTTACATATTTTTATAGAACTTTTCTTTATCATAACTTAATTAAGCTAACATGTTTTGATTAGGTTTATTCTTAATCATTTGAAATTATAATAAAATTTTTTGTAAATTTCATTTTTTTGACAAATTTAAAGTAGTATTATAAGTAAATTATAAATGTATTGTTATGGAATATAATAATTTAAAATTATAAGCAAAAATATAATCTATTTTTATAGTCAACAAATTCAGAATAATATTGCAAATGAAAAATTAAACAGTATTAACCTGTCAATTTAATCTACAAGTTCAAATGGAAAATGTCACCAAGTGCTTCATAAACAGTCAATGATTTGAATTGAATTTGATTGAACAGTCAATGAATGAATGATTCAAAAAATTTTATGTTTGTATACTGATCTTAATTTCCATTAATACTAATTTTAGTTATCCTGTTTTCTGATTCATGACTGGTCTATGAAACTGATGACTTGAATGCTGCAAGCTTTGACTATTTTAAAGACAATAACAGTTATATTTTCCCTTATTCTCATTTAGATGCACATACACAAATATTAAAAGAGTATTAGGTTGGGAAAATGGAAATCAAAACAGATAGGGAAGTCATGGCTCATTTATGTGGCTCTATATATCAACTAGTGCCAATGATAAACAGTTTCGATCTCTGGAACAGTATCACATTTCCTTCAACTATCATTTGTTTTTCAATTGCTGTTCTCATTTTATTTTTACTTATATTATTTTTATTTTATATTTATATTTTACACAAATAATAAATAATTTGTGTAAAATAGGATTTAATTATGCAGCGTGCCTTATTATAATTTCTAATTCTTATCAAAAGGCATGTTGCATAATTCTTTCCGCTTACTGAAAATTTTGCTAATGTGTAATATTTATTGAATAATATACAAATTTAAATAATTATAAACTTTTATTTATTTGATTTTGTTATTTCTTTATTATAGGACCTACAAAGTATTGCTGATAAAAATCCAAGTGTTAAAATTATACAGCTTAGTAAGTATTAATTAATTTTAGGCTCTCTAATTTTAATTAACTCTTAATCTCAGACTCATTATTTTTAATGCTCATAAATTCATTTGATCAATTGTATATAATAATTATTTGTTGTAAATATTCTTTATTTACATTAATGCTGCACAATTGATTAAGGATGTTTTATTTTTAACATTAAGTATGTTTAATGTTTAAAATAAAACATCCTTATTAAATATATCATCCACCAATAAAAAATAAAACATCCTTTAAATGTATTTAAAGAAAGTAAAAGTTTGTTTGAAGGAATCGTAGGCTGAAATAAAGATTGTATATATATATATATATATATATATATATATATATATATATATATATATAGAGAGAGAGAGAGAGAGAGAGAGAGAGGGAGATTTTAATGTATTTTTAAAAGGTATCTTAGATTCAGTTGGAAGATGAACATTCAGAGTTCTATATTTTATTTTGTGAATTTGACTTCCACCATTGTTGTGGATATTTATAGTAACTTCTAATCTATTTTGATTAGTTTATCCTACCAAATTAGTCCTTATCTGCAAAAGTGTTCATAAACTGATTTAACAATATCTGTTGATAAAATTGTAATTGTAATTTTATTTATTTTGAATATTTATTTTCACAGTTAAATCTACAATGAAAGTGAACAATCAAAGTAAGTATTTTTTTAAAGGAAAGGTTACACTAAAAGTAAGAAACATAATGGGTATAATTGCTCACAAATTTTGATAATGAATGTACTGTGTGTAAATTTTTAATTCTGATAAAAATATTGATCTCTTTTACTTCTGACAAAAATAAGATACATATTGTTAAATATAATCATGTTTAATAAAATGTATGCAATTTTTATTTTGAATCTTTAGTTTGTCTTCCTGTGTACTGTTAATAGATGGTACTGTTGTCAGCTTAACACTGAAAATGCTTGTTATTATAGTATTGGAAGTGCATGTATCTCCATTCTATTACAAGTTGACAATGTGTTATTAATTTAAAATGCAAGTTATATATATTTTCAACTGTAAAGATAAATTCAACAGTTTCATCCTTTTCTTGTTATTAAAACTTATCCTTACCTTACTATCCCTATCTTATTATTAAAAAAAAAAGTGTCAAAACAAAAATATGAGAATTTATAATTTTATAAGATTCCAATGTAATACAAATAAAACTTTGCAAGTTGTGGAATAATATTCATATTTTTCTAAATATCTAAGCTGTCTACATATTTTTTAAAATCATTATAATTATTGTTATATAAACAGATGTTTTTTATGCTAATAATTTTTTTACATTCTAGACTTTTAATGATTACAATTTTATTTATAAACTATATAAATATATATTAACAAAAATGTTTCTAATTTTCTTACAAATGAAACTGTATTTTCAAACTTTAAAAGAATTTTATACATGCTAAGTTTTGTAACAATTGTTTTTATGTGATTATAACGTCTTAAACTAAATTCCATGGCACGATAGCCCATGTGGGCCAAGGCCTACAGTGCCCATAATTGTTTTCATGACCGAGGGCCCTGGGGTGCGAAGCATATGTCCCAGTTAGGTGGTCAGCCTAACGTAAGACCCCCAGTGCTTAGTTCCCAAGCATGCTTGGTACTCAGTTAATTGACCCACTGAAGGGATAAAACGCTGAGTCAACCTTGCCCAGCCCGAGGATCGAACTTCGGACCTGTGTCATGGGAGCGTGAAACGCTACCATTAAGCCACAGGGCTTCATAACATCTTAACTTTACTTAAATTGATGTAGAATCTTAAATGTCTTAATATATTATGTTTAATGTTTACAGTTGCTTTTCATTGTAAGCATATGTGTTGAGGGGACTCTTTCCTCAAAATATAATTAGAAACAAGCTTCAGCGCAATCTAGTGCAGTTGTTTGGAGGCAGTCTCTCCTACAGAGACTGTAAGAACTTGTTGCGTTACCAATTGTTGCGTGTGTGTTTTCTTTCATTAATAAGTCCTATTGCCTTTAATATTTTATTTTAACAATAACAATTTTCATGATTATATTCCATAAAAATAAGTTGCACACCATAATACTCTGGTGCCAATACGGTCTTCATTCGACCGCATCAAAATAGCAACTGGGCTAGATTCCCCATCGGATAGGGAAGATGCGCTTCTCATTCCCCTTTAGGGATTTACTGTGAGTGATTTGCCACAGAACTGATTGGAAACCTATAAGTCATACCAAAGTGCCTGTTTTGATAGAAAAATAGTTTCTAACTAAATGGGGCGAATGAGTCAAAGACCACTTTACTGTAATGGGAGTAATGCAGACATCATGCCTTGCATCCTAATTTCCTTCAGCATGTTCTGACACAGATTTTCTCTGCACATGTGTTATCAGTTTGTCTTGAAGGCTATTTGTCCCCTCTTGACTGCCCACTATCGGGTCAGGGTATTTCTTCCAGGAACTGTATGTCTGTAATTCTCAGGGCTGAGGAAAAAGAAGGCATGTCAAATGCTTTTCTAATTTGACACCAGAAATTCCCATTGCTTACTTAGTCATGCATTGTGGGAGAATAAATTGCTTGGAGATTTTGAGAAGAAATATTATTTTATATACTTTTAGAGTTCAGCAAAAAAGCTATGCAGGTGGATAAAAATTGAACAATTTTGCAGTTATTATTTATTAAATGTTCAAAATTTAATATAAATGTTCCAATTAAATTAAAGATATAAAATATATTGAATATACTTATTTCATTTTTCCTGATTTAATTTCAATTTAATGTGATTTTATGAGATTTGATTCTTTTTTAATGGGCCTTATGAGAAGGCTAAACAGTTGCTCCTCTCTGCCAGTACTTCAGTTTTATAAATATTTTCAAATCGAAAAAAATGTTGAATATTTTATCTCTTTCAATAAACAGAAAAAAAGTGTAGTTTATTTTCAGCTTTGCAATAACTTTTTTCCTCTATAAAATATAACAATACAATATTTATGGAAAAATCCCTACATTTGATTTATGGTTTCCATCAATGAATTTTGTAGGAATGGAAAGTCTACCCGCAGAACTTTAAGTCTCTATTTCGTTTGATGAGGTATCTCGACATTGCTTCTTGTTATATTTCTAAACAAATTATAAACTTTAAAAGCAATATAACCTAATACCTAATCCACTGTTTTATCTCCAAATATGGTGATATCCTCATTTGTATCTGAAGAAGTGAATTTACCTGAAAGAGAATGGAGTCTTTAATTTAAGAATTAAATAATCTTAACTTTTTGAATCAAGGAAATAAATACTCTCTTTTCCTTGTATTAACGTTCAAGTTAATTCTGCATCGAAACTCGACAAACAATGAGATTATGATCAAGCATGAAATTAAAGAAAAATCTACAAATTTTACAACGTTTTTTAAAACAAAGATTTAAAATTATTTAGTTGTTGAACTATGCAATATCTGTAGTTGTGGTTTCTAATTCCAGATGGTGTAGCTAAGCTAAACCATCTCCATAAAACCGAAATTCATTAAAAAGTCTAAAAACAAAATGGGATTTTCATTCCTCGTATTCCGCGTTCACAGTAAAACTCGGACAGTTAAGAATATGTCTCGGTCAGGCCTGATCAGCCTTGCACCAATGACACTCCAGAAAGACTTTCTGGCCCTGTTGACAAGAAAGGGACCTAATGTGGCCTCTCAAAAACGTGAAAGGGCAATCTACTGTATCCTAGCAATATTGAGCTGGTGCCACCAACGAGGTTTTTTTTCCAAAGTACCAAGAGTGGACAGGCGGATCTCTCCAAATTGCATTTAATTCCATCTTTTTAATAGTGTAAATTTCTGAAAACATTAGAATAGCATTGCCCTGCCATGTGTCAGCAGTGGCAGACTTGGCCAAACTATCTGCTATTTAATTTCCACTCAATCCAACATGGGAAAGAACCCATTGAAAATGTATAGAGTATTTAGTGTAAAGTCGAGTCACAAGGTCTAAAATATTCAAACTTGTCTTATCCCCAATGGTCGTTCAATGAGACAGGTGCTGTATAGAGGCACGACTGTCTATGTAATTCAATCCCTCATAGATAGCTACAAGTTCCAATCTGAAAAAGGAACAATAGTTAGCATTTCTAACTCTTATGTCAATTGTACCATCAAATAACTCAATATGCACACTGCTCCCAGAAATACTGCTGTCGCCCTTGCTGCCATCAGTATTAATTTTTAATACTGAATGAGGGATGCTATTTATTGTCTTGAGAGCTATCTGCTTAATAAAATCTGGTATATTAGACCCTTTACTCACTCTAGTCAAAAACTCTGTATGAAAATGAATTTGATCAGAGTCCAACTGAAAATAGGGGAAAAGCCTCAAGGAATGAGGTTTCACTTCAAAAGAAAAGCTCATATCGTAAGCCATGGAAAAAGGACTATGTTTCTTTAAGCGCTTGTTATTGCTCCAAGAATGAAGGTGGGCAGAAGTTCTGTGTTGATCATTATAACTAAATAGCCTATTGTAGTATTTAATCAGGTTGTAATTCTTCTCAAAGAGAGGGCTGGTAAGTCACTCTCGTACAATACAATACTGTTAGGGCAACTATTACGAAGACCAGTGATTATTCTTGTGGTGCTCAATTGTACTCGTTCTAGTTTATTTAAGTTAGTCCCAGATGCACAGAAATATATTGGTAATCCATATTCCAAAATAGTCCTGACCGGTGAGGTGTATGTTCTTAGGGTACTAACATCTGCACCCCAGTCATGCCCAGAACTATCGTTGAGAATATTAAGTCTTTTTCTACATTTCTCTACCTGAGCTTCTATATGTCTGTCACTCAATATCTCCAGGTATTTGACATTTTTTGTGTAACATAAATGATTGGCATTCATAAAAATAGTTGGTTGGTAATTATAGAGATGCTTATTAGTGGTAGAAAAAGTAACCGTTGACTTTGAGCTATTGAAAATCAGTTTATGTGATTGAGCAAATGTATGGATCTCAACAAGATTAGTCTCAATTTTTCCTACGTCAGAATCAGAAGACCAAAGGACAACATCATCGGCAAATAGTCCCACATTACTGTATTTATTAACTACCTCTTCAAGCTCAGTAACATATGAGAACAGCATCAGGCATCCAACTATGCAATATATATGTATAGATATGTATTAAAGTATCATATTATAATGATATACTTGAAAAAATACATAAAAATAATAGATAAAGAATAAAAAACAAGTTATATAAATGAGAAATGTATAAATTTACTTTTTCAGGAAAATTACATCAGAATTTCAGCAGGACCACACTATAAAGATAAAATTGTCTCTTTTCAAATGATTCATGGGGAAATTCTCAGATCTTTTCCTTTTTGTAAAGGTGGAAAGAAATATTCCTTCTGGTGCCAAATTAGAAGCATATTTTTGACAGGGAGATGCTGGAATCAGAAGATTAACTTCAAAAACTAGGAACACCCGCATCGTTTATTGGGGATGAGAGAAGGGAACACACAAATTATTTACTGGAACTGCGAAAAACCCAAACTCTAAACTTAAGTCACTGAGTGAGGAGGAGCTTGTTGACTAAAGTATGCAGGTGATTGGATTGATTACTATAACAACCTAATATTCATTTGCCATGTGGGCCTTGCTGATTTTCGCAAAATAATTTTCAGTTTTGTTTTACAAATAAAAAAAGTTATCATAGATAAAGTTAAAAAAAAAAAAGATGGTATTTATTAATGTATTTAAAATTTTCACAGTTTTTAAAAATGTCCAAATTTTTATCTTTTTTAACTTATCAATATTTTAAATATCTCTTCAGTATTGAGACAATTTAAAAATAGTTAAAATAATTTTAAAAATAAATTTCAAAACAGAATTTATTATTTTTGAGCATTATCGAAATTTACAAAAAGTGAAGGTCTAATTGAAATAGAACTTGAGAAATATTTATTTAAATTTCTCCATAGACTTAATTCATTTTCAAAATAGTGTGGAATGAGTTATTTTAAGTATATATTATATTTTGTTGCTTTTTTTAAAGACAAAAAGATTATATTATAATCTGAATGGTAAATAAATATTAAGCAATTTTTGGAAAAGATTTATTAAAAGAAAAAAAAATGTAAATGTTGGGTGCAAATCTTGCCAAATTTTTTTATATTGATTTACTATACTTTCTGTTTGTGACATTTAACAAGCTTTTATTATAAATAATCTGCTTTAAAAAAGTGCAATTTAATCTAGAGTTTAAAGAGTATAATAGTGAGAAATTTTGTTGTAATAATTTCATCTTCAGATGTATTTATTACAATAAAGTAAATTTTTCATTCATTATCTGTCATGTTTTTGCAATATTTTTAATGATTAAATCATCTGATGCAATGCTTGAACTCTCTCTTGTGTTATAAGTGTACTATATAAAAATATTTGAAAAGTAAATTACAGAAAGAGCAATATCTCAATGTAACTTAAAATATTATATAATATAAAATCTTATTCAATGCATTTGTACTATATATATATATAAAAAAAAATTGTGTTCAGATTTTCCTTACAAATACATTTTTTAATTTTCTTGTTTTTTATATTCATTTTTTCTGGACAAATCATTTTTTGGATGAATTTTTGACATAAATTTGTATGATTTTATTGATTGTTGAATTGGTATATTTGATTTACTTAGTTATTTTTTATTGTTGTCATATAGAGCTTAATATTTTTTAAATTAATGCTTTGATGTTTAATGTTTATTTTCCATGCCATAGATGTTACAGAAACTGAAAATTTTCCTGCTGTGAGAGAGCAACTTGAGAAAGAAATTGGTGAAAATGGTTTAAATTTACTTATTAATAATGCTGGTATACTTCAAAGAGATGATTTAGAGCAAGTTTCTAAAGAAACAATGATTGAAAGTTTTAATGTAAATGTAGTTAGCCCTTTGCTACTATCAAAGGTATTTTTTCTTATACATAAATCATTTCAATTTTGTATTTTATTAAATAATGATGTAATTAGAGTTGGTGTATTAAATTGTAAAATCTGAAATTGGGTAAATGTTGTGTTTTACAAAAAATTCCATAATTATGGAATGAAAAATTGAACTTTTGATGTATTTATTAGCAAAAGATAAAAAGTACCCAAAGATTTATAAATGTCATAAAAAATTACAGATAATATGTAATACAGAGATGCCCACCTCTGAGCATCCCAACCGCCGAGCTGGCAGCCGAATGGTTAGCGCTCTTGCCTTCGGTTCAACAGTTCGTGGGTTCGAATCCCACCTTGGGCATGGATGTTTGTAGTGGTTCGGAATCCACTTTAAGCCGTAAGTCCCGGTCTAATTAGCCCTCGTGTGCAAAAAATGACCGTTGAGCGACAAACAAACCAACTGAGCATCCCAATCAGTACTAATCGGACATAATTTCAGTACTTTCAGAAACCTTTTCAAAAAATTTCAGTAACTTTTTCAGTAACATGTGGTTTACATTAAGAATATACTTATGTGCATAAAATTAATGCTTTTAAGGTAACCTATGTTAAAAAAATAAAAGTAAAATGATCATCTAATCATAATACATATAAAAAGAAATAATAATTAAGAAAAAGTAAACCATTATTTTAAATTTATGTGCCTTACTTTTAGTCGATGATCATCTGTACACGCATTCTTAGCAGTTCTACTTTTTAATATATCAGGCATATTTTTCTTAATCCAATTTCAACACTAAATTAGTAATTTATTTGTAACCTTCACAAATTGTAATCGCTATAATACAATAATAATATAATCGTTCATGACAAAAAAGGATTATTATTAGAGATGGAAATCTATTTTCCGTAATTTCGTTAAGATCATCGTAACTCCGTAACGAAGAGTAGAAATCCGTACTAAATACAGAAAAATCGTAACAAACGGCATCTCTGGTAATATATTATGCAATCTGAGATGTAATTGATAAAATTAGTAATAATTCTTTTGGTATAGGCTTATTATAGCATATTGGTAGAATCCTGCTCTTTTTGGAGTAGAAAATCCTGGATTAGATTTTAGTTACCGTTTGAAAAATCAAACTGGGGTAATTTCACATTTTTCTTTATGCTATATGGGTCTATTCAAGTCGATACTGAGGATTTTTTTCGTTTTTCTTATTTTGCAATGTATGAATATCAGCCATTATCTCTGAAAAGTCCTCCTAAATGCAAAATGTTATGAACTCTATTAGACTATCAATTGAATAGTTTCAAAAATTATAATCATTATGCAGTTGTTGGTTAGAAATTGGTGTTTCACATGTAGCTGTCTTACAGTAGCTGTCTCTAAGAAATTAAGAAAAACATAAAATCTCATCTGTCTGTGGTATAGTTGTGAATGATGAGGAAAAAGGAAAAAAAATTTATTTCATAAGATATTTTAATAAAATTTTTTGGAAAAATGATTTGATTTTAAAATTCAATAAAAATCATTCATTACAAAAATAAAATCATAAATGAAAATTTTTTAAAATGAAACATAGCTTATTCAAATATTTCCTAAAGTATATGTAAACCAATTGAAATAAAAAATTTTTTAATTCATTGTAAATATTTTTTTTTTCAAATTTAAGATTTAAAATTTTGGTTAAACTAAATATTATGTCACAATTTAGATTTAATATTTTATGCTGGTATTTGAAATTTAAAATTTTTTTACTTAATAAAAGTTTAAAAATCCCTAAATTTGAAATAAAAGTAAAAAATGAATTTTAACACATTGATAATATAACAAAAAGAAGATTGCAATTGGTAATTAAAATGAATACTAACCTGTATGCATTTTATAATATTGCTAGTGTATTCCAGACCAAAATGCCCATTGGTAAGTGATTGTATCTATGATTTAAATAATTAATATTAGAAATAAATAGCTTGAAATTTTAAATGTATGATTAAATTTATGATCTAATTTCCCTATAAGTACTTATTTTTTTAATGTTATTTCATCCTACAAGAACTCTTCTTATAGCGATATTTATTGTTCTGAGATTTTCTTATTTTTTATTTCTTTTAGTAATTTTACTGTAAATTACATATTTATAATTGTAATTTTTAATGGTTATGAAAATTATTGGGATGAATAGTCCAGAAAATTTATTCATATTTTTATGAGAGTCTTGTGAGTGGTTTTTAAATTTTGTTTTTAGCTTTTTTACTTTTTTTAAAATTCTTTGACTATTTGTTACATCTCTACCAATTCATATCATTATGCAATAATTTATCATTGAGTATACTAACTGTAGCAGTATATATAAAATTAAAGAATGCAATTGGATTTCTTGAAAACTAAAACCATTTGTGGACAATTTTGAAATACAAAACAAAATTTTATTTCCACTATTATACCATTGTTGCATCTTCTGTCAAGCACTATTTTTTGATAATTTCTTTTCAAAGTTTTTATGAAATGCATTTTATAATTTTATTTTCTATAATTAAAATATTATATTTTTACATTCTAATTTTTATATACTTTAAAATTGTTTTATGACACTTGTGAGTACATTTAAAGTGACATTTGTGTAATGACCATTTTTAGGAACTGCTTCCATTACTGAAAACAGCTGCCCAGAAATCAAGTATTAAGACTTTGTCAGCTGTACGTTCAGGTATTATTAATATTACCTCCAAAATGGGATCAATTGATGATAATACGAGTGGAGGTTGTTACCCATATAGGACTAGTAAGGTATTTATTAGCTTATTTTATAAAATATATTTTATGTTTATTTTAGATAAATTACTCTTTGTGATATCTGTATACTGTTTGTTTTTGAATAATATGAATAGAGTTTTTCTTTAATTTTAAGCTATTATAAAGTCAAGTAATCTCCTATTTGCTTAAATAAATTTATAATAATTAAATCCATATTAATTCATTTTTGTATCGCTTAATACCTATGCCAAATTTGCAACTCAATCCATAGTGCACTAACTTTCATTCCAACAATTTATGGGTATTACTCTCTCCTTATGCATTGATGTTTTTTGTAGTTCAGAGTTCACTTCAAATAATATTTCTGTCAGATGAATCTTTATATGAACAAAATTAGAGTTGTGAAGTAAACCATGATAAACTGGTCATTAGTTTAATATTATGAGTTTGATATATGATGTAGGATTCAAAAATTCCTGGACTGAGTCTATAACTTAAAAATTTTTTGTAGTAATGCAGCTTTGAGAACATTTTTGTGCTACTACATTCTTCCCCTCTTATAACTTAAAAATCCCTAATCCCCTAATCATGTGGTTGTAAGCTGGTGGTGACAGCGTTCTTTGTAGGCAGGTGTATCTAATAATTGGTGATAGAAAGAAATTGTGGTAGTTGAGTATAGAATCCAAATCTAATTTTGTATTCGTTTGGTAAAGAGTATTATCAAGACTTTCAAAATGTTGAAGCATGTGTACCAAAGGGAAACCTTATCAAAGCTTTTGAGTGGCATCGACATTTCAGCGAAGACAGGGAAAGTGCAGAAAATGACAAACGCTGTGGCTGTCCTGTGACTTTTCGCACAGATGAAAATATCTATCTAGTCTGCTGCGGTATGAGAGAACAATCGGCAAACAATTTCCCAAATAACAGAATCAGTTGGGATGTCAGAGGCTGCATGCTAACGATTATTGCCTAAGGATCTTAACATGCACAGGGTGTGTCAACACCTTGTTCCCTGCTTGTTAAACGTAGACCAAAAGTTAATTTGAATAGAAACAGTGGGATATTTAATTTTAGCTGTTAACAATGGTCCTTCCTTACTTGACAGAATGGTTACTGGATGTGAGAAATGATGTTTTTTGTACAACTCGCAAACCAAGAAATATCAGCAACGTGGAAATCACCACAATCTCTACAGAAGCAGAAATTCCATAAAGATTATTTTAAAGGAAAATTCATGTTAGAGGCATTCTTCAATATCCAGGGCTTTGTGCATCTGATATTTATTGCTTTAGGACACACTGTAGCAAAGAACTCTGCGTCAAATTCCTGCATTGCTTGTGTGAGTCAATCCAGAAGAAAAGTCCAAAAATGTGGGCAGAGCAGTCAATGGTGCTGATGCATGACAATTCTCTTGCTCTCTACTCTTCAATGACTTTCTTGCAAAAACGGAAACAACTTTTTTACCTCATCCTCCTTACTCAACTGATCTCACACCCTGAAATTTCTTACTACTTTCTGAACTTGCAAGAGGTTTTCAGTGTCATCAATTTCAATATTCAGCTAAAGTTAAAAGTGCATCGCAGGTCGAATTAAATGACATGGCAAAAAATGGGTTCCAGGCATGCTTTGATGAATTTTACAAGCGCTGGCAAAAGTGTGTTGTTGCTCATGGATCTTATTTTAAAAAAAGAAGTGTTTCTGTAATTTAATTCATAATATTTTTTGAGCTATAGATACAGTCCAGGAAATTTTGAATCCTACCATGTATATACATATCTATATCAGAAATTTTGAGCTGGTGTGTGAAATCATTCATAATTGTTTGCATAACTGAGAAAATTCAGTCTCTCAATATGTTTTAGCAGACTTTAACCTTTCATAAAAATTACTGTCTCTAAATTGTGAATTTTCTCATTTAACATTTTTGTGCAGAATAGTAATTGAAATTAAAATTCAAAAAATATTTAGGTTCTTGTGAAAATTTTAATTTTTCCTTGTTACTTATTTTTGTAATAAACTATTCAATAATTTTATTATTTAATTCCAATAAAAAGCAAAGTGATTTAAAAGTATTTAATACATGTTTTGCTTTTTAAAAAATTATCTTAAAGCATGAAGATGATAAAAAAGTCTTAGAGAAAGTAATTTAAAAATTTACTATGCTGAATGAATCATTGTTTACTTTAAGTATATATTTTTACTGGTGTGATAAATATATGTTTTTTTAAATAAATCTTAAATATTATCATTATCTCTTAAAAGTTGAATAATTTATTGCTGTGAAATATATACCGATTTATATTTAATTATTTTGTATTTATTGTTGATTAAAGTACTCAACAGTATCATGATTTATAAAACAGTAATTTAGAAATGTTCTATTATAAAATCTAACTTTTGTCTTTAAGTTCTTTAAAAATATCAATGTAACTTTTCTGGTTTGGTAAATATTTTGTACGCAAGCAATGTATTTTATTTTAGATTTAAAAAAAACAATAAAAATTTCAAAATCTAAGAAACTTATTTTTAAAGAAATCATACTATGAAATATAAATTCCTTTTAATGTATTAAAAATTGAAGTTTTATATTTAAGTGAGTTATAAAATTTTGAATTAAGTTTTAATAATTGGTAGTAAAACAGTTGATTCATTGAATGGCATAGCTGCTGGCTCTACTGATTTTATTGGGAAACTCCTGATCTTTCATCATTTCTCCCAAAAATGTTTAAAAATCTATTAATCTTTGACGAAATTTTGCCAAAAAAAGTATTCTTGTTTTTGTAGTTTAAACAGTTAATAGATGGTGCACATTGAGTTTAATAAGACAGAGGGTGTCTGCTGATCAGACGGACCTCCCATGCAGAATGCATGTGTCTTCAACATGAATTTAAACTAATTCTAAATCTGTTAGTCTTAATATGTAGATTATTTAATAACAAGTTATTATTATTTAATCTTCAATTTAACTAAAGATAAAAGTAATTGAATAGTAAATTAATATTTTAAATATTGGAAGTTCAAACTAACCTGATATCCTCAAATATGGTATGACAGCTTGCACACTGGCAAAGCATATATACAAGTATTGATCCCTATACACTCAGCTGGAACATTGCTTTAGAAGTATTTGTCACCAAATTAAATTTATGTAGTAATGTATTTTATGTTTTACTTTTATTTTATAAGATTAATATTTATAAATTGCTCTAGTGTTGTAAAAGTTGCCTTATAAATTGGATATTAGGACATAAGCATTGATGCTAATTTTTTTACATATAGTGCATTCTTTTACTTTTCATAGTTCCTTTATGAGGTTGATGAATATTTGATTAAAGTATTAAGATTATAACACAAAATATGTTTAATGTAAATCATTTTTAGAATGTATAATCTAAAGAGTAAATTGTCTTTTGGGGTCCTACTGTATTAAACATTCTGTTTCAAGCCAAAATGTCGCAAGTAGTGTCTCCTGATTTTTCACTCAAAATAAGTAGAATCTACTATTTTTTTCTCCAAAGTTGGCGGATATGGAACAATAAGCCTTGATTTGAATTTGCTATCATTTGTAAAAAGTGAGTCTAGCTATTGTCTGCAACAAACTAAAGGGAGCTGTGTCATTAAAGAATATTGATGTTAAAATAGTTCGATTTTATTACATGAATCATACATGCAAATCACTTTTCTTGTATAAAAGTCTTAAATTGTGGTAGCACAATTTTAAGATAGGGATCATTTTTAGTCTGAGAGATTTTTTGCTTATGTATAATCATTGCTGTAGCTATAAAATGGTGAATAATAAACTAAACTTATTTGCAGAATGTTGTCAGATTGTTTAATATAAAAGTAGTGGTATAAGAGATAAAACGTGTGGAGAGTTTTGATCCTGTACACACTTATACACATAGATCTTCACTACTTCAGACTATTGAAATATTGAACCCAATTTCCGCATGAAGCTATCCAACACTAGGTAGGCTACAAAACATTTGAGCAAATGTATAAATTTTTTCTTCATGTATAATGTATTGACAATTCTTATGCTGAGTTTGTAAATAGATGTTGTCTAGTAATTCTTCACTAAGAAATTAGTATTTCCTACAAAAGCAAGAGGGGATCTGACATGAAAAGGTAAATAAGATTGTTTTTAAAATGCAAAAGAGAAAATATTGCCCAATGCGTTTTCAAAATCTGTCACCAAATAGGATTGCTTTGAATTCAAAGTCATGTAATTTTACACAAATATTTCACTTTGAGTTTGTTTGACATGTATTTTCTATTGTCAATAAGTAAGTAGAAATGATGAAGGCTTGGTAACCATATAATGTATTACATCAACAAGAAACATACATTTTTGCAATCATCACATTTAGCCCCATTTATCAAGGACAAACTTTTAGAATTGCACTATATCAAAGTATACCATAATAATATGAACCACTTGCCTTTGCTTGACTAATTATCATATTCTTTAGCTCTTTTTTTCAAACATTGTTTAATAATATCAATGATTTTGTGTGAGAACTTTTTCTCATGTTATTATCTGCAAACCTCCTGAATTGCCCACAATATGAAATCCAATTTTTAAAGGAGAGTAGAAAATAGTTCTTAATTATTAAATTTGTATAAAGGAATTATACATTGTAATTTATGAATTCTTTTATAATACAAAGTATGAAAAACGTTTTTGCTTAATAGGATGTTTATTCATATAAATTAAAATATCTGTTTTAAATATCTGTCACTGAAAAGTGTTGAAATCCCAAAATTTTGTAGTTTACTAGCAATAGGTTCATTTAAATTTTTGAGGCTGTAAACATTCTGGTTTACAGCCTCAAAAATTTAAAGGAGAGATTTTCTTTGGCAATAATATATAGTTTGGGAAGGAACATTTTAAAAATAAGTTACTATTGTGTTTATTTTTTAACTGTTTACTTAAATTTTCATAATACTTTAACTATTTATTAAACTGTCATTCTATTCTACAATAGTCACATGTTGGTTGATGTTTTCCCACTTTTCTGTAAATCTTTCACATCAAATTGTTTTTATCAACCATAACTTCTTTCAAATGATGGAATCTTAAAATGTTCATCAATTCCTATTTAGAACATGGCTTAATAGATTGTTTTTTTTTCATTTGTTTTCATTCTTTTTCAGTCAAATTTTGATGCATTTTGAATTGCATCCAAAATCTAATTAGCATATTGTACTTTCATTTATCTTGTCCATTATTTGCTGAGAAATAACTACATTTCTGGTATAAACTTAACCGACTCAGCGTCCGTGGCGTATCTGTTATGTCGCAATAAACTGGTCGAAAAGCGGTTCATGACGGCAGGGATACGTTGAAGTTTTCCTGTTCAAAAGCGGCCTGCGTCGGCAGAGATACGTCGCAGAGTTTTCACCGAAAGCGGCCGCGACTTATATTTTCACATAGTAGAAACCACTTATTTTTGCTTTCCCCTTAATCGGTGGTTTGATTGATCGGTCTTAATCACTCAAACCACACTCCTTGGAGACTTTTCTTTGAAAACTACAACTCAGCCTTAGTTTTACGCCAAATATCTAAAATACTGATTAGTTTTTCGCCAAGATTCAACTTTAAAATTTAATAATCTATTAATTTTTTGCTTTATAAATAAAATGCAAGTTTATACATTATTATTTTTAATTTTAGTACCTAAGCTGATTGAATTAAGCGATTTTATTGCACAAAAATTTTAAATCCATATGTACTTTTAAATTACTAACGAGCTTGCCTTCTTTTCTAAGTTAAATTTTAATAATTTTCCTGCTTATGCTAGTTATTTCTTATATCTTAGTTAATTTAATTCAGTTTTTATTGTTTTTGACCGCATTTTTTATCAACTAGTTATGACTGAAATAAACAAATAAATTTCAGTAAACGGAAATAATTTAATTTCCAGTGAAAGAGCTCATGACTGTTATAGTAAAATCAATGTGTCGTCCTTAATAAATAACATTTACCTTAATGATTAAAATTCATTTAATTTGCGTTTTTATTTTTGTGTATTAGGAAAAAATTTACTAATAGGTTTACTTGCTGCATATTGCTTTTTATTTTGTTATTACTTTTATTTCTTTTTACATACACTTCAAATGTTGATAATAAAACAGAAATATCTTAAGGCAATAGTATAATATGATTGTCTCATAAGTGTGTAGTCAAGAATATTATACATGTGTTATTTATTTTTAATGAAACATAATATTGAAAAATATATCAACACTATTTACTGTTGCACCATATAAAATCATTATTTTAATATATCAATATTAAAAAGGTACTAATTCTTAAAAATTTTACAATAATAGAAATTTACTCAATTAAAAAATAAATTACAATATTTCTGATATTAGCTTTGTTCTGTTGTGAAAATCATTTTATTCTATATATTTTTTTTATTTGCATACATGTAATAATTTTTCTAGATGACGTAACGATAATATTTAATAAAATAAAATTCCTTACTAGAAATTTATTGCAGATTTAAAACAAAATAGATTTATGAGGAATATAAATAATGAAATTTTTAAACAAAAAACTGTTCAGAAGAAAAATAATGGAATTTTATATATAAAGATGAGCTAAACATTTTAATGCAGAAAATATTTTTAATTCTTTTATTTTAGAAAGTGTGTGAAATGGAATGATCCTATCGAAATAGTGTATTAGTGAATCGAAATCATATTAATGCTACAATGTAAGCAATTAAATTTTTAACCTACAGAAAATAATTATTTTATTACCAAATTTATTTTTAAAATAAGCAAATTATTAATACGTTAGTTTTACAAATAATTATCTATTAAAGCGATCCATATTAGGTATATAAGAAATTTTTAAATATAATAATCTCAACCAGAGAATTTCTTGTTGTAAAATGTGGTTATACATTTACTTTACTCTTCTTATTTGAAATAAAAATAAATTTTTCTGTTTTATCTTTGAAAAATAAAATGGTATATTCTATATACGATTGATTGTGTTATTTAAATTTAAAAATATAATAAACGCATTATATATTTCAAATAAACTTCTTTTTAAAAAATTAAAGTTTTGAAAACAAAGAACATTCACTTTGAAAAATCTGAATGAAATAGTATGCAAAAGTTATATGACTATAGAAATCATAGAATATTTAAATTTAGTTGTGTTGTTACAATCTGAATTAACGATAACAAGATATAGATGACATAAATATGATTAACTATATTTAAGGGACAAAATTGATTACAGAAATAAAATGAAGTTCATAATGAGATATTGGCTTAGAAATAAATTAATTAGCTGTTCAAATTATGGAAAAAATTATTTATTTTCTTAAAATACATATGAATTTGAGCTCGCAAAATAATCATTGTTTTTTATAAAATATAATATATATATTAATACAATATTTAAATTGCTAGCTAATCTTTTTTATAGGAATATGGTGTTATTTATTTGAGTAAAAATAAACCATATTAAAGAAAGTTAACAAATTCATGGAAAACTTATAGTACATTAGTTATATGATGATCTAAAAATATTATTATAAAAAAAGATTCATTATCGAATATTCATTAACGTTTATAAAACTGATCAATTTAGAATTAAAGTTGTGCTCTGAATTTATAAAGTAAATAAATAAGTAATCTTTCGATACCAAACATAACTTTTTCGCCTTAAGTAAATTTGTGATAATCTAAAACATTAATGTTTTTCTAAGCTAGTAATAGATAAATATTAAGAATAGAAAAATGAATGCTTATAAAAATTTTTGTTGTTTAGCTTTTCAAGTCTTAAGAATAGACTCTGTCTTTGTCAATCAAGTCTGTCTCAAGTCAAGTCTCTGTCAATTTAAATAATAATTACTTTTTTCAATTTTGATAATAGTTTTCGATTTTAATTCTTGATATATAACTTTGTGATATTCATTATATTGAAAGCATAATACTGTTTTAGCACATTTTATATAATTTTTTTTGTACGCCGGCTCCCATTTCAACGACCTTACAATATAGAAAAGAATACTTGCATTTTTTATACGTAAAAATTCATTTGAATTTTGAAAACATTTGAGATAATTTTTAAAAAAGGAGCTATATGATTAAATTCAAATTTTCAGACTTAATTTCGGATTTAGGTATTTATCTGTTAAGTCATTAAATTGTTTATTAATGTTAATGTTAACAATACAAAATAACAAGAACTAAAATAAAATTATTCTTTCAAAAAATGAAATGTAGTTGCAATGCAATCAAGGATATTAAATTTGAATTATTAACGCAATTTTTGAAATTTTTTGTTTTCAGAATTTTTAAAATTTAAAATAAATTGCTGTTTGGAAATTTTCTTTCCAAAATTCTACCTTACTTATATAAAAAAAGAGAATATAAAGTAGAAAATTTTTATAGGATTCCTGTAATCTTTTATGATTTGATAAGCAAAATTTGTTTTGTATAATTTTGTTTCTATCATATTAATACTTCTATATTTTTTGTTATGCAGCAGTAGTTATAAATAGCTGCTATAGTATTCAAACTTTTTTCACTTAATTATTTCCTTTCCTTAAAATCTTGCGAAGTTTTTTTTATCACAGATAGTTGAATACTAAAGGATGAGGTGTTAAATTTATATTCTCTACAATTTTTACAAGTATTCGACTATTAACAGTATTGTTTCAAACAGCTTCTCCCATATATCTCCTGAATATACGTCAAGACTTCGTTTCAAGGAAGATAATTCATTGTACATGTGGCTTCCTGTGTGGTTAAAGATGTTTCCATTTAGTTACAGATGGAATGAAAGGGAATTTTATCGATTACTCTAGTTGAAGTAGACATATGAGAAACTGCTTTTTCTCACCTTGTTTCATTCCTCTCAATCTTAACAATTCTCAATTATAGATAAAGTCTCTTTAATTAGGAAACTTTATATAGTAGAGATATATGATAATTATATAAAGGTTTTGCAACTTGTAATACAATAAAATATTACCAATGCAAGAACTTTTCATAGAAATATTTTTATAATGGAGTAATAATAGCCTCTTAGCATTTAATTGCATATTATATTATGTACAGTTAAATATAAGCCAATAGAAACTCGTTATTTGGGCTTTAACGCTTTTAAATAAAAAAAATTATCTATGTTAAAAAAGAGCATAAGTAATATACATTTTTAGTTCTGCTAAAAAATTAAGTAAATTAATAATTTTAATATATTTCTAATTCATTTAGACTGTTGAATTATAGAAACATATAAATAATCTAAATCAGCCTTGCTATGTGTGCTGAAAGTATTATAATATTGTGAAAGGGTTTGAAAAATATTTATTTACTTGCATTAAATAATTATAAAGTTTCTACTTCTGTAACTTTTAAAATGGAATAAATGAGACTTAATAACGTTGCTTGAAGTACATTGCTAACTTTTTTTTATCGTCAATGATATCAATTGTTCGCCTTCATGTTACATATCCTCTGAGCTTATAGGCAACACACCAACTCTTCTATTAGTATAAATTACTAAATAGCAGTTTATATATTTCAAATCACTATGAGGTCTATCAAAGTGCTTAACTTCAAGAATTGATAAAAATGTATTTCTCAATTCTCTCTCCCTTCTCTCAAATAATTTAAAGTGCTGAGGAAAAGCTTTCTTAAAAAAAAGGTTGTCACATATATTGAAAAAATTTAATTCAAATTCTTTTGAGTTTCAAATTTATTTTCTATTTCACCTGATTGCTTCATAATAATTGAATATTACTTTGAGTTAATGAGAATAAGTATATTGAATACTTAACAAATGTGTTTTAAGCAATTTATTTTTCAGTCCATCACTTGGAATTCTTTTCGATTAAAATACAACTTTAATTTATAATAAATATCTTGTTAAAAATATCTAAATGTTTTTTTAATGTGAAAGAAAAAAATTGTAAAAGTAATAAATGATTTTATAATATTGTTTTAGAATGTAAATATAGAAGAAATATCATAATTAAGAAAGTACACAATCAGCAAATATAATGTGTTAAAATTTCTTATACAGAACAATTTTAATGCAAGTTTGTATGCATGTATTTTGCATTAAATAGTTTTATTTTCATATACAATAATGCAGAAATGAAAATTAATCCTTTTTTTGTAAATATTTAATTTTTTGGGCTAAAAAACTTTTCTAAATATTTAAATATAAAGTGAAAGTAATTTTTCGGATATAGTATAAACCAAGAACATTACACACATTTATTCACAATGTTATGCAAATTTTCTAATGTTATGTTTAATTGTTTAAACTCAAAACATTTATGGATGAATAAATTGAAAAGCTTTAATTAATGTTTTTGAAAATAACATTATAAAAATTGAAAAATAATTAAGCCTTTTATTTTCATATAAACACCATACTAATTACTACATAGATGTATTCATATAAAGTAAAAATTTGTTTGTGTTAAGAAAAATGTAATGTGAGAAAATGTATTTTTACTAACATTATTTTATCTTACTGTAATAAAAATTTAAAAAGCTTCTGTGTCTCATTCAAAAAAAGAAATTTGCATTATGCAGAAAGTAATAAATATACAAGAAAATGTGACAAGCAACTTTCTTAATTAAACTGCGTAAGAAATCTAAAACATCATAATTTGTGGATACCGTTTTTCTTTGAATTTCATATTATTTACCAAGTCAACCTAAAAATACTGAGGAATATCTTCAATCATTTTCAATTACACAAAAAACAGTTACTTATTAATAATTTTTGCTTTTAAGTTTTATACAAAAAATGATATAACGTTTTCGTTTTAATCACTTTTATTGGGATGTACAATTCTTTCTGGCAAATACATACAACCCTAGATAGGGTAGTTAGTAGTAAGTGACATCCCCTCCCTCTAAATTGAGCGATGTGACAGTTTTCAGGGGGGTAGGAAATGTTCCCAATGAGAATGGGAAACAGTCGACGATTTTTGTATAGTTTAGGGACGTGGGTAAAAGTTTGGTTTTAAATAAAAAAAGTTTGTTTTAAAAAAAGTTTGGTAAAAGTTTGGTTTTAAAGAGGAAACATTTTTCGCAGATTTTTGAAATTTTCTGAGCCGCTGAGTCGGTTAATAAAGTCTTCCTTAATTTTATTTGATCAATTTACCTAATCAATGGCGAAATTAAAGAAATGGTCATATTTTTCAAGTAAACTTCTACTTATGGAATCAGCGATTTCAACATCATATCCCAGGATGCTATTGAGAATTAGGAAAATATAAAAGTGCATATTTTGCAAAGAATGTTATTTTAGAGTGTATTTTATAAAAGACATTTTAACACTGCTAAATTGAATGAAGTCTGTTGAATCAACTTGTGTTGGTGAAATCATATTTTGCAAATAGAAAGGGTTTGCTGTATGTATGATTTTTCTTTTCATATTCTGTTAAGTAATTGATTTTCTAAAATAATATATCAAATTAATATATTTTGTATTACTCAAATTAGTGTACTTTGTTTTGTTTTTATTTTGATGTAATTCTAATAAGTTTTGTATACTTCCTTAGCAAAATGACTTATATCACTTTTTTAAAATGACTATAAAATTTTTTTTAAAGAAAATTGTCTTCACACATCAATTGTTTCTGATATAATCTTATTTTTTTGATCAAATATTACTTAAATATATTATAAGAGATGTTTTTTTTACTTTTCAGACTGCTTTGAATATGGTTACTAAGTCCTTATCTGTTGATTTAAAACCTCATGGAATTCTTGCTATGGTTTTGCATCCTGGGTGGGTGTTAACAGATATGGGTGGTAAACATGCTCTTTTAAATGTACAAACCAGTGTTGAGGGTATGCTGAATGTCATTTTTAATTCAACAGAAGAACATGATGGACTTATGTTTGCTTATGACGGGAAAAGAATTCCTTGGTGAATACGATTCCTGAAGGAAAGTTTTCTTCTATGCTAATGCATTAATTAATCTTCAATGCATTAATTAAATTCTACAGATATGTTTTATATTATTGTTTTTTATTAAACTGTGTTTGCTTGTAAAAAATGATCTTGTTATAAATATTCGTTTTTCGATTTTTATTCTAAGTATAATGTATATAATAAGAATGAAAATAGCTTGAGAAGATGGGATGTTTAAGGTGAACTTCTCAGAAGATATTGTTCGTTGCAAAAACGTATTTTTGTGGAACAGTTTTTTATTTGGGAAAATTAAAAAGTATGTGTACTAAAAAAGTGCATAGTGATAACTTTTTTTTACATACAAATTAAGGAAGCACATTTGTTATTTTTTAATATTTTCTCTGAATCTTTACAATTTATTAATTTTCTATGAAAACATTAATAAAGAGTTATTGAATTTGTTGTACTTTTTATTATTTTGATTATGTACATGAAAAATACGCTGATTTGTATATGAATGAAATGGAATCAAACAATTTCTTGTGTATTTAACAACAAAAATGATGAATAAAAATAACCCAAAATAATTTTGTATCCAATATGTTAATGTTACAGGAAGTGAGCTCTGATTTTGAAACATCATTCTCTGTTTGTAAGTTTTCTGTAAGAAAAAAGTCCAATATTATATTTATAAAATGAGGATAAAGAGTTATAATGAAAATAAATGATTTATAGCCAGAGTCAAAAAGCCACATTTATAAATCCATCAGGATTCTATTTTTATAGTTATTACAACTCACTTATAGAACTTTTTTTATTGATTATTACAAAAAGCCTATTCCATTTCTTTTAAAAGATTAATCAAAATTAAATGAATTTCTTCAATCTAATAGTTGTAACTGTTAAATCAATTAAAATTTAAGTATTTAAAATTTATTTTATATATAAATAATAGAACATGCATTCATCTTCTTCTTAGAGTTGGGTTTGTATGATATAGGGCACCTCTGCTTTTATCAGCCTTTTGTACTAAACTCAAAACCCAATGTTTTCTAGTTCCAGTTGCTCGGGTCACCCACTTTATTAATAAAGTCCGATAACCCTTTAATGGAGTCTAGGTGTAACTCTCTAGTATGGATGATGCCTAAAGAAGTTAATCTAGGGAGGGCAAGAGCGCCTCGCTTTCGTAAATGATGTGCTTGGCCGTACCTCCATTCATAATAGTATTGTCTATTATCTGGAGAATGTTTTGCTTGAAACTAATGGGATTTGTGTGCTTTTGGTTTAATTTATATATTGTTGAAAAAGTAATTATAATTATGTAAAAGACACAAAAGTCTAAAAATATTAAAACATTTATATTGGTTTACATTTATAATTTTTCAAGAACTGAAAACATAATATTTATTTCCAAATTTTCTATTAATCGCAGCTAAATTCAAATTACTTTTACAATATATCAGTGAATACAAAAATTATAAAAAATTATCTAAATTAAAATCTTCTATAGAGTGCAATAATTGTATTAAAGGACAACAAAAATGGTTCTGAAATTTAAATATCAATAAAGGAAATTATACTCTGAAACTTCTGCATCAAAATCGTGGTTAAACTTTTCAAAGTATATCTCTGATTTGAAAGACAATCATGTTCAAGGGTGAGTTGCATTGTAATTGATATTGGATTTTATGAGACCTTCTAGTATCCCATATTACATACAATGATATAGGGTAATAATGTATTACAATTATTTTCCAGTAAAGAATAAGATAAATGATTTGGGTAAATTTAATAATCTCAAATTGTTTTATCTATCATTATAAAAGTTAATTTTGTTTTGTCATAAAGACAACTTCGGGCTAAATTAAAGAAAATGTCACATGATTTAATAGGAATTTTTAATCAATGAAAAACTCACTGCTGGACAATTGCTAAGGACGGATCACAAATTGCAATGTAGGATGAAATATAGTTCCCACACTGTTCAGACATTAGAATAAAAACTATTCATTGTTTTGGAAAGTACAAAAGCTGTGAAACATCTGAAAGATAAAAAGGTTCATTTGATGCTGCATACGGAAAAATGGAACAATGCATCAAAAAGTCAGCAGGCACCTTGAAGAAAGGTATCAGTACAGGATTTGTCCACCGTGGAGTGTGATGCAACATTCTACACGTCGTATTATACTTTGCACAACATTATTATCTTTTTTTTTTCTAATGGAGGGCACAAGAGGGTTGAACCCTATGCCACAACAAGGCCAGAGACTGCTACTCATTTGTAGTTACCCAACGGGCACCTGTGAACCAAGTCACGGAGGCGAGTAGCGTTACCCGCGCCATACCACCACAAACCCATTTATAGGGCGGGCCACATTCATACATCACAGAAGAAAGAAGGAAATATTCATGCCCGAACCGGGATTCGGATCCGGGACCAACAGCTCAGGAGTCAGGAACGCTAACCACTCAGCTAATCGGTCGGGTGCATAACATTATCCACAGCTGTTGAGACAATTTATCCCATTCCTCTGGGAGTGCACGGATGAGGGTGTTCTTCTTTGTTGGAGGATAGCTTGGACCAGCAACTTGCCTCCCCAAAGCATCCCACACAATTTCAATGGGGTTTAGATCTGGAGAACGTGATGGCCATACGAGGTATTGAATACCTCGCTGTCTAGACAGTCCTGAACAGTGAGTGTTCGATGACATGTTGCGTTGTCGTCCATAAAAACATTTATCACCGACAGCACCACGGAAAAGACGAACATGAGGAAGTAGAACTTCATTAATGTATCGTTGGCCCGTCATAGTGCCATTCGCAACCACATGTGGGGCGTGCGGCCATTGATCATGATGCTGGCCCACACCACGACACTGCTTGTCGGATATCGGTCCCTTTCCTGGATATTTTCTGGACGATAAGTAGTACCACTCTCACGCCAGATAAGTTGGCGTCTACAATCCGATGACAGAATAAACGTACTGTCATCTAAGAATAGTACGCATATCCAGTCCTGTTCAGTCCAATTGCGATGCTCACGACACCAATGCAAACGGGCAGTACGGTGCTGTCTGGTCAATGGGACTCATACAACAGGTGTGCGGGCGTATAATCCTCCTCCTCTCAAACGTCTGGCAACAGTTTTTCTGGAGATCTGCTTTCCTGAGGCAGCAAGAAACTGATTTGCCACCTGCTGAGCTGTGGTGCGCCTGTTCTTTTTTGCTGATAGCACGATATATCTGTCTTCTGCAGGCGTCGTACTTCTAACACGACCTCCCCCGAGCCGCCTACTACACATTCCCTTAGTTTTAAATGACTTCCACAGCCGTTAAACAACGCTGTGAGCGATGTGGAACTCCCTGGCAACATCTGTTATTTTTCGCCCTTCTTCGATCTTTACAATAATTCGGCCACGTATAATATCATCTAAGTGATGTCGGGAAGACATGCCAAAAATTTCAAGTTCGTCTATTAAATCTTTCCTCTAAAACTTTGACTTGAAACAATAACTGTCCACACATGTAAAAACCTTTAAAGCTCTTATGAACGCTATCACGTGATGAACAGACGTGGAAAAAAAAAACATTTGCATACGCATACTTCTTACTATATCCCGCACTTATTCTAATTTTCCACATTTTGCTTCCTTTCATTTTGTGATTGCTATGGATGATAGTGTTATCCGTCCTTAGCAATTGTCCAGCAGTGTAATATGAAGCATTAAATTTTATATTTTGTTTTATAAAAATAATTTATAAATTAATCTATAATAATTATGTAAAATTGTGAAATTTTTTATTTATAAATAATGTTGCTATTTTTAATGATCTTCAGCACGACAACCCGGGGTGGACCAAGACTTTCCTCAGAACATCCCTCCATTGTGTTCTCCGGAAAGCGACAGTTCTCCAGTTTGCCACTTTCAAAACTTCCTCTTGTACATTATCCGTCCATTTAAGTTTGGGCCGACCCTTAGATCTGTTTGCAATGGGCCTATAATTAAAAATTCTTGAAGTCAAAGACAAGGGGTCAATTCGACAGATACGGCCCGTAAATCTCAATCGACACTTTAATATAATTGACGTTGTTGTTGCTTATCCCCGACTGGCGTGACAGTACCATCACACCAGCCCCATGAATCCAAAAATAGTTAGTCTCTCAAGCACCACCTCCGGTCTCAACTCCATGTCCCCTCTCTCACATCCAATGCATTGAAAAATATGAGATGGGGAGGCCTAAATGACAATGTTTTAATGATCATTTCTTATAAATTATTCATGTGCATATTTTGTCGTTGATTGAACATATTTTCCTTACATTTCATTTTATCAAAAATTCATTCCTTCTTTTTTAAAGATGCATTCATTTCTAATTATATTTATCTAATTTTTTTTTACAATATAAAATTTATTTACAGATGTGTACTTGCAGGAATTAAAAATTTTTTTTAAAATCGTTCGCGCGTGCGCAATTTTTTTTCATTATTTTCTATTTTTAGCATAAAATATTTTTCATATTACTTAAGAATTCTGTAATCCTTACTATCTTCATCAATATTTAGTAAAATATAATTAGCAGTTTTATTTTTTAAAAAAATTACAACTGTTTAAACAGTATGCAATTTTTCAATTCATAAATTTTGTATCGAAAATTATTCTTGGAACTGATTGAGCATAAACGAGAATGGAGTCATTAAAACTATTTTGCAAAATTTAGTTGAGACTCGTTTTTACAAACTGGAGCGCTTGCTCTAAACACTCTCGGACATAGTGAGGATTTTAATTCTCTATTACAAACTAGAGAGAATTTTTGTGGGAGGGAGGAAACCCACTTTTCTGCCAGCTTCTTTTCCTGCATCTTTCATTTTTTTGCTTTTTATTTTTATCTGTTTTATGACACATAATATGAGTGAGTTAGATGATCGAGGTTTTTATCTTACAATCAAGTTACGCTAATTGTTAATACTGTGGATGGTTAAATCGAGGATTTTTTCTAAATTTGTGTGGAGTTTCTTCCTCCTTTGTCATTTTAGTAAAAGTTTTATAGTATAATCAATGGCTTCAAGCTGCTTTTGCAGGGAGGCTTGGTGACTTGGAAGTGGTGTATGTAATTAATACTTTAAGGGCAATAAACTTGTGTCAATCCTTGCTTGGTTGGTGTTGCAGAAAAAACGATATCTAGGTTATAGTGACAAGTGATTTTTATCAAAGAAGTCATTGATATTAAAGAAAACCAATAATATTAACTAGATGACTTGAGTGAAAATGAGTTACTTATCCTTGAACTTGGACTCACTGCTGCGCATAATTTCATTTTAAGACTTTTTAAATATGAACTCAGATGTAATTTGAATGTAGGAAGTTTTTCAAATGATTAAAAGATTGAGAACATAATGAGAATCAAGAAATAATTTTCGACCGTCTATAAAACAAGCAGATAAATAGTTCGGCCTTCCATCCGGAAGGGCGGGGTTCGATTCCCAATGCCGCCAAAGACCCACTGAGTACATGCGATATGCTTGCTCATTAAATCTGGAATCGAAAGTTCTGTGGTCGGTCATTGAGCAGTTACCATGGGTGGAATGGTCTGGAGAAAATTTCCTCCCCCTTGAGATCAATGTCAAAATTGCGGGAGTGGATCCTCTGGTGGTGCCATCTATCGGAGAATTTTAAAAAGAGCAAAGAAGTGCTTACATTTTCGTGGTGCTCTGATTAAAACAAAAGACGGACGCTCCCTATTGACTTAAATTCGCATAGCCAAGGCATAGGGAGCTTGACTTGTCAAAGTGTCATAAGTAACAACAACAGATAAATGGCTAACAACATAGAGGTAAATTTTTGATAAAAGCGAAATGATTTCTTATATACATCTATAAAACGAAAAATTTTGCTTTAAAAAGTGTTAAAGACGAAAAAACGATTACTTACTCTCCTTTTTTGTAAATGAAATGAATTGTTTTTAAGAATTATTTTTTTTAAATCACACATATATAAAATAATTTTTTCTGACAGTTTTGTGAAAAGAAAACAATTGGGTAAAAAATATAATTATAATGAAATCTAATATTTTTCTATTTTACGAACTCTCGATTCTAAGCATTATTTTACTGGTCCCAGCGAATAATTCGTAAAATGGAGCATCTACTGCTAAAAGTTTCATGTATGGAATTGAACATAACTCAGAATAATTATTTCTTTTGTATCGACCACTTTACTGTGATGCTTTCAAACACCATTTTAAAATTATTTTCAAAATCTCTAAAAAATTTTGTAAAAAGGGAATTAAAGTAACGATCATGCTAATAAAGAATAAAACGAGCTACAAGTTAAAAGATAATATCTTGATTGTGATAAACAACATATAGACGTTAAATCGAAGCTTCAATTCATGTATTAAGTAAATTGCGTATCTATAAATAAAAAAATACACTTTATTTTTTTAAAAAAAAATCACATAAATTTTTTTATGATTAGGAAGTTGATTTTCATTTTGAATCGGGAATCACAAATAGCTATCATTGGTGTTGTAAATAATCATAATCAAGGCAACTGACTAGTAAAGAAACGAAAAGATGATAATTAAATAAGTTAATTAAAATCTATATTATTAGCATGGAAATGCAATTATGTGGCTTATAAGAAAAATGATATCTGAATATATGACAAAATGAACATATACAAAATTTAATTTAAAAAAAATTCACATCATAGTATCATTTATCAGCTTTGTTTAGTTAACAAGATCGATACTTCTTTTTCAGGTTTCGAAAACACCATTTTCAATTCGAGATTGTTAAAATGAAGTTCTATTAAATAAGATTCTTTTTCAAAAGCATATACAATATAGTCTAGGTTGATGAACTTCAAAAAATTTATCTTTCACATAAAATAGGTCTGTATGAGACTGGAATCGGAGAAGGTTTCTGTATTATTCCAGTTGAGAAAGCACTTCTATCGTGGAAGTTAAAAACATGACTTTTTATATTCCAAAATTTCTGAATGATTAAATTTTAGGTATAGAATGTTGCAAAAACAAACATAAAATGTTGACAAATACACATTGAATTTTGAAGTAAAAGGTGTCACATGGAACATAACTGTTTCTATATGTAAAAATATTCACATCGCATTTATTAGATGAGAAAACTTGAAAATGCTACAGTTTTTGTTCCGCAACCCGACCGTCGTATCTTTTATTCGGGGTTAATCTGATCTTGCATGTTTCTTCACAATTGGGTTTTCTTGAGATAATATGAAAGAACAAAAGAAGAGGGACACAAACAAAGCTAATGATGCCTGCCACTAAGAAAGTGTATCGTCCTCCGATTTTGTCAAAGCCAACACCTCCAAGCAAACTCCCAGTTGCTACTCCTAAAATATAAAATGTCTAATCATTACAAATAGTTATCTGAAGCAACATAAAAAACACATGTAATATTTCGTATACAAAATTGTTTCAGATTAAAAAAGTGAATATAAAATAATATTAAAAGTTCGCTAAAGTGAAGAGATCCGTACAGAGGGTAAAATGCGCCAAGCAGGCGATAAGTTCGTCAAACTGGTTTAACGATCGGATTACGTATGTATGACGTGTTTTTGTTTATTAGGTAACATGATCGCGTGACAAGCGCGTTTTGTATGTAACCCTTGAAACTATTATAGAATAATATTTAATAATTGAGTTTCGATAATCGAATTTTGGAGTTTGTGTGTTGCTAGTGAAAATTAACTATGGATGAGAATGTATTGAACTTACGTTTTTTTTATTTAGAGCGTGATGGTAGTAAGAAAGTATATGAATGTTTAAGTTGTGTGTATTGCATGTTAGTGTTAGAATGTGCAGCATACTGAAATTTCTTTAATGTGGGTGCCATTGTTCGGTATGTTAAAATTCGAGTTTAAACAAAAAGCGACATTCCTGGAACCAGGGGGTATGCGTACCCCTCTGGGACTTGAGCTAGCCACCAGGCGCGTAGGCAGGTGGTGGATAGCCGAAAGTCCTGTAGAAATAACAGGATAGCCTCGAATATTGAATAAGAGGCCGCGAACCAGCTCCCGTAAACCCTGGTGTTATGCGTTCCGTGCCTAGGGCTAATTGGCACCGCGGTATTGGTGTCTTAACGGAGCCTCTAGTTGCCTGGCAAACTTCTAGAGTAATTTGCCTTGCCCAGTATCTCAGGCAATGCTGGGGGGACTGTCATATTACCTGAGATTATTTACTGTTATTATATGGCTGAAAAGACATTGAAAATAACAAACATTTCTGCTTTTGCAGGAGAAACTTCTGAGGCAGACCTTTCTGGAAAAGACAAGGTAACTCAGAGACAATCTAATGAAGGGGTAGCAATGAAACCTTCACAGGAGGTAGAAATGACCTCCAAACCATCTTCTTCTGGTGAGAGTCAGGAAGCTATCTCTAGCATGACTGACTCTCTGACCAGAATCAAGCTTAAAAAGAGAATATCTGGTGCACAGAAAAAGAGGCTGGTGAAGGAGAGCAAAATCGCTGAGGGGACTTGGGTTGAAAAACCCAAGGCAACCAAAGGCGAGAAGGGTCCCGCCAACCGGACGAACCAGGGCAAGGCAGGAAAGGCTGCCAAGAGAGAAGGACCTGAGGGATTTACTTACAGGGTGGCTCTCACGGCGATCAAGATGGCTGTGCTCTTAGAGGGTCATCCGGAAAAACGGTTAACAGAGAAACAGGCCTATGACCTGGAACTCTTGATAACCAGGAAAATAGGAAGGAATGAGGAGGGCTTTGCCCCAACCTTCCTATCCTGTAAACTTGAAAACGGGGCTCTTATTATCAATTGTGCAGATCTGGAGAGCTCAAAGTGGCTGGAACAAAATGTCAATGATATTAGCCCTTGGCAAGAACATAAACTCTTGGTGGGTGAGGCAAGGAAACTTGTCAGAACCACCAAGATAATTGCAAAACTGCCAAAAATCTGTAATGAACTGGAACCTAAAGAGCTCCTGAGAAAAATCGAGGCTCAGAACGGTGGGGTCACTCCATTGGAGTGGAACATTCTTAACATTAAGAACGACCCATCTGGGCGGACCATCGTTCTTAGTGTGCCTGAATTAGATGCTGCCACTCTTCGTGTAAGGGGATATAGGTTTTATATTGGCCTTCACCATGTGCAGGCTAAAGTACTTGATAAACCTGCTCCTGCTGATGGGGGTGAAGGTAGTTCAAGCCAACCTACACCACAGTAGAAGTGGTACTACTAACCTCAGTAAGAAGTTTCTTGCTGGGGATATACACCTGGCCCTGATTCAAGAACCCTGGTTGGTTAGGGGAAGAATCAGTGGTCTCAAAGGAACTAAAGGTAAGCTTATCTATTGTACTAATGGTAACGCTAGAACTTGTATACTCTTACATAAAAACATTGAGGTTCTTCCCTCTCAGAATTTATTCTTAGGGACCTGACAGCTGTGAAAGTCAGACTCAACATAGAGGGTAGGAACAGGGAAATTGTTTTTGGCTCTGGATACCTGCCCTATGAAGAGAAGGCTCCACCTGACCATTCTCTGCACAAGCTCATGAACTTTTGCAGTAATAACAACTTACAGGTAGTCCTAGGACTAGACTGTAATGCTCATCATGTTGTCTGGGGAAGTACGGACACAAATAAAAGAGGTGAGTACCTTTTGGAATTTATTCTAAACTATGGGTTAGATATTCTAAATGTTGGCAACAAACCAACTTTTATTACTTCCAATCGATCAGAAGTAATTGACATTACTATAGCGACAACGCTGATTAGTAAAAATATCAAATACTGGAAAGTAGATGATCGACCTTCTGGTTCAGATCATCAAAACATCCATTTTGAAATTCACTCTAATGTGTGTCTGGATCGCATATTCAGAGACCCGGTTAGGACGGACTGGAAGAAATTCCAAGAAGAACTGACTGGGTTGATTGAGCTCGGTAACAGACCTATTAGAGACAACTACGATCTAGAAGTTACAGCAGATCTCCTACAGAGAAGTATTCTAGATTCTTATCATAACAATTGCCCCATTCGCACTAGAAGAGCTAAACTCCAATGCCCTTGGTGGAATGACTCTCTAGCTGCCGAAAGAGCAAATGTTAGAAAACTTTTTAACAAAGCTAAGAAAAATGGTGAATGGGAGAACTATAAAAGGGCCCTCACTATTTATAACAAACTTGTTAGAAAAAGCAAGATTAACTCCTGGAGAAAGTTCTGTGACGAGATAGATTCTATTTCTGAAGGAGCTAGACTCCAGAAACTCCTTAAAAGGGATGAACCTATTTTGGTTGGTACCCTAAAAGACGAGGAGGGTAATTTTGCTGCTTCCGGAAAAGGGGTTATGGAAATTATGACCAGGACTCACTTCCTGGGAGCTAGAGATATTTATAGCAACGAAGGGGAACATTGCATTGGCTCTTTGCAAAGAGTCAATAGCAATCAATGGACCATCGCTAAAAATATCATAAACTACAACATTGTTAAATGGGCAATTTTCGCCTTTAAACCACTAAAATGCCCTGGGCCTGATGGAGTTATGCCCATCATGATCCAGAAGGCAGAAAAGGTTGTCATACCAATGCTAACTAGAATGTATAGAACTAGTTTGGCCCTGGGATATATACCAAAGACATGGCAAAAGACTAGGATAGTCTTCATTCCAAAACCTGGCAAGGACACTTATGACCAGGCCAAGTCATACAGACCAATCAGTCTTTCTTCATTCTTTCTTAAAATTATGGAGAAAATCATTGATCGGCATATTAGAGATTACTTGGGTAGAAATAGTCCCTTGCATGCTCTTCAATTTGCCTATCAACCCGGTAAATCTACAGAGACTGCTCTACATCAGCTAGTTTCCAAGATTGAAGCCACTCTGGATCAAAAGGATATTGCCTTGGCAACTTTCCTCGACATCCAGGGTGCTTTTGATAATACTTCCCATCCATCCATCCTCAATGCACTTAGAGGGGCAGGGATTAATCAAACCCTGTGTACTTGGATTGAGGCCTTAATTTCGGATAGATATATACAAATGAACATCTTCGGTGAATCATTTGAAAAAAAGACTACTAGAGGTTGTCCTCAAGGAGGTGTTCTGTCACCATTACTTTGGAACCTAGTTGTAAATAGCCTTATAAAACATCTAAATGATAAGGGTTATTATACGCAGGGATATGCTGATGACATTGTCATCCTTATCCTTGGTAAAGATTTTGACATAACTTGTCATCTCATGCAGGATGCTCTAAGTTATGTAGGTCAATGGTGCATGGATAGGGACCTGATGGTTAATCCTCAGAAAACCTACCTTGTACCTTTTACACGCAAAAAGAAACGGAAAGGTTTTTTCATACCAAGACTTTTTGATGTTGAAATCAATGTGGCTTCAGAGGTGAAGTATCTGGGCATCTATTTAGACCAGAAACTCACCTGGAATAAGCACATTGATGATAGGATCAACCGAGCAAAGAAAAGCATTGTGATTTGCAGGCGAATGCTTGGTAAGAACTGGGGTTTACATCCAAAACTGATGTTATGGATGTACACAGCTTTTGTCAGGCCCATTTTCACATATGCCTGTGTGATCTGGTGGCATAAGGTGGAACAGAAGACTGTGATTGACAGATTGAGGAGTCTACAAAGACTAGCCTGTCTCTGCATCACAGGAGCAATCTCCACCACGCCAACCAGAGCATTGGAGGTTGTGTTGGATCTGACTCCCTTGGACATCTTCATATGCAGCGTTGCAAGATTGAATGCATATAGAATGAAGCTGCAAAACCACTGGTATGACCAGCCTGTTGCCAAAGGGCACAAGGGCATCACCAGGAAATTTCAAGACCCTACTTTTCTGATGCCATCTGACATCATGGAAAAAACATACATGTTTGACAAGACATTTGATGTAGTTTTTCCAACTAGAGAGGAATGGGATAACAACATGTTTGGAACTAAAACAGGAGATCTAATCTGGTACACAGATGGATCACTGAAGAACAGCCTCTCAGGTCTGGGAGTTTGTGGCGTGTCACCAAGAATCAGCTTGTCTGTAAGCCTTGGGCGATACGCTTCGGTCTTCCAGGCAGAAGTTTTGGCCATTATCCACTGTCTGCAACTGAATATGAAGAAGGGCTACTATGATAAGCGGATTCTCATTTTCAGTGACAGTCAAGCCGCTTTAAAAGCGCTTAATTCCTTCGAAATCAAATCTAAAATGATTCTGGAGTGTAGAAACCTTCTTACAGAACTGGCAACTAGAAACAGGGTGATCCTTGTATGGGTGCCAGGGCATAAAGGTATCGAAGGCAATGAAAAGGCTGATGAGCTTGCTAAACAAGGATCGTCTTTTGTTCCCATTGGTCCAGAACCTTTTTGTGGGATCAATTTGAAGACCGCAAAAACCAATGTTCGCAGATGGGGAAAACGGAAGATGTATGAAGCTTGGCTCAAATCTCCTGGTCAAACCCACGCTAAAGGTATGATCTGTAGGTCATCAGCGAGGATTTCCTATGAAATTCTAAGATGCTCTAGGCAGAAGATACGTTTAATCGTAGGCTTCATAACTGGGCACTACTATTTCAGAAAACATCTCCATAAAATGGGACTGTTTCAGCAAGATCCTATCTGCAGGAAATGTCATATGCAAGAGGAAACGGCCAAGCATATCATTTATGAATGCGAGGCTCTTGCCCTCCCTAGATTAACCTCTTTAGGCATCATCCATACTAGAGAGTTACACCTAGATTCCATTAAAGGGTTATCAGACTTTATTAATAAAGTGGGTGATCCGAGCAAATGGAACTAAGAAACATTGGGTTTGGAGTTAACAGTACAAAATGCTGATAAAAGCAGAGGTGCTCAATGACATACAAACCCAACTCGAAGAAGAAGAAGAAGAAGAAGAAAAGCGACATTTGTCAACGTTCGAAATTTAGTTTTATTGCGCGGTTGGCACTATAGTAGGAAGCGCTACACTGATGTTTTTTTAAGGTGGGTGCCATTGCTCGGTATATTAAAATTCGAGTTTAAGCAAAAAGTGAAATTTGTTAACGTTCGAAATTTAGTCTAATTACCCGGTTGGCACTGTAGTAGGTAGCGCTACACTGATGTTTTTTTAAGGTGGGTGCCATTGCTCGGTATATTTAAAATCGACTTGTAAAAATTTCGTTTCTATTTATTAGAATTTTAAAACTTCTACAGTATTTAATTATAATGAAACATTCAACTTTTTAATATTTGGAATTCTAAAAAACGCGCGATTTCAAAGCTGAAGTTCGAACGGGATCGTTATTGGTTGACATCTATCACGCGTAGTGACGTAATTTAAGTTGGCGACAGAGCTGTAGAGCGCTTGGTGCCAAAATTTGAAATCCCGCCAATCGCGTACGGGTCTGGTAACTTTTACCTAAAAGTTTAATGCATATTTTTTCAAATACAGACTTCAGAAAATCACTTTGTAAATTGATCTTTCACCGCAATGAACAAATTTTAAACAAGATGTTGTGTCAGAAATCAGTGTGACACAATAAAATAACCGAAACGAACATGACTTAATAAAAAGATACAGATAAACATGTACTCCTTAGATGTAAATCCCAGCATTCCGTGGGAGAGATGCTGCCCCCGCAGGTGAAAAGCATAATAGGCAGCCAACTTTTTAGATGTAAAAATGCTATAATGTGTTTTCGTCAAACATGCAAGCGACACTGCAATGAGATAGCACTAAACGCTTATTCAATTCCTCCAATGTTTGTGTGTTTTCGGGTTTCTCTCAATTCTCAACGCAATATACAGGGTGATCTTTTTTTAAAGTGACAGTATTTAGAGCACCCTGTAGCGCGATCTAATATCCGAAATGGCACCAAACTTTGTATTTCGACTAACCAAAGCACGGGAAAAAGGATTCCGTGAAAGAAAATTTTAGCTCCATAAAACGCCGCTATGGCATTTTATGGCGCTTTACAATGTATAAAATGTGAGAAAAGAAAAATACTAACACATACAATCGTACAGTTAAATTATTAATGTGTTTATTTACTACATTAACTCTTAGCCGATGAGGAATTAGACAACATTCAATGTGAGCACCGTACTCAGAAATAACATTGTGCATTCTGTGCACAACGTTCTCCACAGCAAATCACGTAACCACAGCATATCACAGTAACATATCACGAGGAATATTACGCACTGTCTTGTTATGCTGTCCTTAAGAATAGACAAATTTGATGCTCCACCAACATAAACGCACGTTCCGGTAATGTGAGAGGCTGTTTACGTCAGCTGAGATTATTTGTCGGAGCTGTCTACTACTTGCTTTTATAGCCTCTATTACTGGACTATCATCTCACAACAATTGCATTTTGCTTTGATACCCGTGTTTTATGTTAATTCTCGTTATTGTAAGCTACAGCAGCGCCACAAAATGCCCTAGCGATAATTTTTGGAACTAAAACTTTTTCTTAACAAAAATTTTTTCCATGTTTTGATTAGACTTAGTTTGGCGTCATTTTGGTTATTAGATCGCGCTACAAGACGCTCCAAACACTGTCACTTTAAAAAAGATCACCCTGTACATGTTTATAATACATAATGCTGACGAATATTTCTGCTAATTAGAAAATTCCGTAGTCATTTAATCTGCAGATCAATTTTCTAAGAAATAGACGACTGCAAATTTTAAATTGACTTTTGTTTTGGCTTTTGCCTGGAGTTATTTCATGCCAAAGCGGCGTAAACATAAGGCAAATTTGTAAATTCCTTTTTAATGAGTCAATATCAGATTAAGAGTCGTTCTTGCCGGAAATGAACTAATTTCTGTTTTTCTATACATCTGTGAACATCGCCTTCAACAGGCGGATAATCATGGTTTCAAACACAAATTCTTATGAAATTTTGTAAATGGCATGCTAGAATAATTTGGATATAAATGATTGCATTTTCAAAGAACGCTAAGCCAGTTTCTGGTTTCCAATAAGCCTGTGAAAACTGCCCTCTACCGGCGAATGGTAAAGGTTTCGAACGCATGATCTTAATAAAGGTCACGGTGGTCTGATTGGTTTAGGCGTCGTTCTCACTATCGGAAGGTAGCTAGTTCGAATCCAGACTTAACCGTAGATCAGTCGTGTTCTTTAATGGCGGCTGGGGCACGTTAAAACTGGAAGTGGTCGCAATGTCCTCCTAGTGAAATGATACCTCTGGGGGCGGCAGGCGAAGTATTGAGGATTTCTGCTTGGTCCCTGCTTCAAAATCACGAAGACTCCACCCGGCTGCTTCTATCTAACTGGTAGAGCCCAAATCAGGACTAGGTACAAGGAAGCATGCTGGTGCAACAACACAAAATCTTAAAAAAATCTTTTAATATCTACTGAGCAATCTGGATTAAATGGCATATAAGGGATAAAAAATAATTTTTTTTAAATTATAATCATGTTCATTCATTCATTGTCGTGTGCCAGCCAGACTGGCAATATGGGGTGCGCTGCTCCAGTTTTTCAACTGAACCCTATTTTGGTGTGGAGTCCGACTTCCTCAGTACATAAATGCCATACGGACCCATTTATAGGGTAGGCAACCATTCACACCTCATTCATACAAGGAAAGGACAAAGACAAGATAGATAGAAAGAGAAAGTACATCCATGCCCGAACCGGGATTCGAACCCAGGGCCTCCTTATCCGTAGTTAGGCACGCTGACCACTAGACAAGTTGGGCGGCTATAATTTTATTACCTTATTAATTTGAATTCTTCCTTCTTTGAAAATAATGTAGTAGAAACATAATTTCATCTTCTTATGAAAAAATATTATACAGTTAAATACTAGATAATAATTGCAAAAACACTTACTAACGTAAAATATCACTTCTATTATAAATATATAAAAAGCGAGACGTTAATGCGTATTTCAACACATATTTTAATATAAGGTGATTTAAATTTTGCAACTTTTTTGTAATTTAAACCATAATTTTATATCACTAAGCAAATTTTTTGTCATCGTTATTTTAAAAAAAATGTATTTTAATAGTTTAAAAATTATCTTAAACTTTTTTTAAGAGGATTTTTTGTGCAAGTTTCAAAACTTTATTTTTATTATTACTGCATTTATTTATTTTTTGAGAAAAATGCTTTTAAACATTTATTTTAAAATATTTAACTCCTAAGAAATAATTATATAAATTATTATTAGGTTTTCATATAAATTAAAAGAGTAAAATATTTTCTGCATAATGAGTTAACAGATAAAATGTGTTTCAAAGCTTTTTATAAAAATGTTAATGCATAGCAAATATTGAAGCACATAAATTTATTCTTACCTAAACCTTCAAAAAGTCCTCCTAAGATTCCCATCATGGTAGCTTCAGTACCTGGTGGTGCATTACTTGATGCGTATCCGGTCATGCACGCATAAAAAAGAGCAAATGTTAAACCATGAAGAAGCTCAATTGGTAAAACAAGCCAAGGATTCTCCAGAAGAAAATAAAGCACAAAACGGACGGCAAAGGCCAATAAGCTACCCGAAAGGCAGTAGAAATAGCCGAAAGTTTTGATGAACCAGCCAGAAAAAAAGAAGAACGGAACTTCTGCAGCTAAGCATTGAACTGCTACGGAAAGTCCTAATAATGTCTGTGCTGCCCCTAGATCTTGTAAGAACCAAAACTCGTAGTTCCAAATAAGACCCGTCAGAGCTCCGATAACATATACCGCAAAAGCAAAGACGACAGTTTCACAAGATGAAAAGATCTTTCCGATGTCTTGGCAGATATTTATAGAAAAATTGGCCTTTGTGAGACGTATCTTTAGCAGGAGCAGAACATCCACCAATACGAGTGCTAGCATGACATAAAATCCTGGAGAATAATCTTTCTGGCCAGAATTGAAAGTAGCCACATCGTTTAGGAATCCTGAAAGTGAAGTTACAACACCCCAACTGATGGTAGCCCACAATCTTTGACGACCATAGAGTTCAGGATGGTCTCCTAATACCTCATAGCAAGCGGCATCACTAAGGCAGAAGACCGTAGCTGATCCTGTACCAGAGAGAACTGCTAGTAAAGTGAATACCCAAAATTGATAGGTTCTATAGATTAAAGTGCTTTCGACTTCCTTCTCGCATAAACAAGAATTGATAGAGGGACTGGAGCTTATCAAAAAAGAATTGCTATTTGCAACACAATTGCATGTGAAGTTACCATCTATTTCTACTTCAGCATATAAATTTGAAGGATCTGTGTTCGAAATACAGATAGAATCATTTCCATCACTAATTTCTAAAGATTTGAATTTCATGTTTCGCAATATTCCGGTTACAGTTGAAGATTCGTTGCTTGTACATTCTTTGTATTTTAGCTCGCAATTCACTCCTTTCTTCAGTGCTTTCTCTATGCAAATTTTGTCATATTGTAAAGGATACAGGGATAGCTGACCATTTCTACAAGCAAGGTGCACTGGTATGGAGCTGTTTTTAGGACTGTCAACATTAGGTATAAATAAAACAGTTAAATATGACACAGATGTGATGAGTACAAGAATGAAAACGATGACTTTGATATTCTGGAAATAGTCTGTAAGGTAACCAAAAATTGGTTTTGAGAAAAAACGCAAAATGGAAGTACGGTGTAGACGAGACCGACAGCTGTAGCATTGATCCCAAGACTCTTTGCCAGCACGGGCATGTATGGTACCACACCTCCCATTGCTATATCAAAAGAAAAAAGATCATTTTAAGTATACCAATAGTAATATGTTCCATATTTTTAAAGTAAAATAAGTGTAACATAGTTCGTAACTTTATAGAATTTTTTTTAATTTTTTATAAAAATAGTTTTAGATAGAGTGGCATCAATTAAATTACATTAATAATTAGGTAAACAAAAGAGTAGTTTTTGCTTTTAGTACAAAACAAATTGATTTCATACCTTCTGTACTCATCAATTCCTAATAATAAAGTAAAATTTAAGCAACTCCATGGAATGTTGAAAGTTAACTGCATACAATAACTACTTTTTCAAATATTAGTTGCAGGTTTTGTTTCAAGTTTGAAATGTTTAACATAGGGCAACGTATTGTATGAAATGAATACGTTACTCACAAGGCTTGGAGATTCCAATGATTTCAAGTTCCGCAATTATATTTTCCTAGTGGTATTTTTTTTAAAAATGAGCAATTATGGCTCATAGAAAACAGCGATGATTTTTTGATCAAGTATCCGAGTTCGACAGAGGAAGGATAGTGGCCTACCGAGATTGTGGATTATCTTTCAGGGAAATCGGTAGTCGTGTTGGACGAAACCAAACAACTGTAATGCGGATATGTGATCGTTGGATGCAGGAGAGTGCGACGGACCGACGCGTGTTCGATCACATCCACCTCAGTGCACCACTTCACGCGATGACATTAAATTGTGCGCATGGCAGTGACGGATCGCTCAGCCCCATAACGGATCATAGCACAGCACATTCAGTCTGTAGCGCCTCATCCAGTGTCTGCGCGAACCATTCGACCCCGTTTACAGCAGAGCCGTCTGTCCGCAAGACGTTCATTGCTTCGTCCACCCTTGATGCAGTACCACAGACGTCTCTGCCTCCAATGGTGGTAAGAAGGATGTGGACGGAAGAATGGAATGAAATTGTCTTTACTGACGAGTCACGCTTCTGTCTACAACACCATGATGGTAGCATTCGAGCCTGGAGATACTGTGGAGAGAAAAAGATGAACAGCTGCGTTATGCACCGCCAAACTGATACTGCACCGGATATTATGATATGCGGTGGTATTGGATATTATTCTCGCACTCTTTTAGTACGCATAGCTTACAAATTAAACAGCCAGCGCTACATCTCCGAGGTGTAGGAGCCAGTTGTCCTTCCTAACTTTCAGGGCTTGACTACAGCCATATTTCAGCAAGATAATACGCGATCACACGAAGCACGCATTGTTCAAGGGTTCATCGTCAATCACCAGATTGAATTGCTTCCCTGGCTAGCTCACTCTCCGGATCTTTTGCCGATAGAAAACAAGTGGTCCATGCTTGCACAACAATTGAGCCAGATTACATCTCCAGCTGCCACACCAGATCAATTTTGGCAACGTGTGGAAGCTGCTTGGTCTGTTGTACCCCCAAAACACACCCAAAGTCTCTTTGAATCAATGCCGAAGCGTGTGTAGCAGTGATTTCCAACAATGGTGGCTGTTCTGGCTACTGATTTTGGCAGGAATCACACTTAACAGAAATCAATAAATTTAATTATTTGATACTTGGTTAACATGTTATCTACAAAATAAATTTTGTTGTGATATCTCTTGTCTTTTTTGTGTTGTAGTTTGAGTGGTCATCAGTGTATTACAGATCCACCATTACAAAGAAACCATTGCTCGGATAAAGTTAACTTCGACGTCAAATTCGGTACAAAGTCTAAATAAACTCTAAAAATCATATTGACATGAAATATCGAAGAACAAAAACAACTACAAAATGTTCCCTATGATATCAACATAATTTAATCAGGAAACCCATTTGGAAACTATAAACTAGTTAATCAATATTTTTTTTATCAAAGCACATTTTTGCAAAATCGAGAATGCAGAGTCACTGACTAATCAATTTATAAAATTAATCTACAATGTAATCGCATTAAATCTTAGGAGAGTTCTTTCATTCTTAGTTCACTTCCTAGTGCGAAAGACATCTGGATTTAGATTGGTAGCAGAAGTGCTATCCAGTATCTTTCAAACTGATTATGATATCGGCAGGGCC
The DNA here is from genome assembly GCA_037975125.1 of Latrodectus hesperus. Classification (NCBI taxonomy): domain Eukaryota; kingdom Metazoa; phylum Arthropoda; class Arachnida; order Araneae; family Theridiidae; genus Latrodectus; species Latrodectus hesperus. The sequence continues at coordinate 71,106 of JAJQOW010000510.1, forward strand.
ATTTCGAACAAGCTGAGAAGCCTTTCAATCTTCTGTGAGATTCATTTGCTGTGAATTCCTTCATAAGTAGACAATGCTGGTCACGAGACTGAGGACAGCTTTGCTAAAAGTGGCGCAGATCTGTTCAAAGGCATCTCTTACTTTTTCAGATAATCAGAAATCACCTAGCGATTTCTTGTAATTCCAAAGCAGCAGAAAAGACTGGACAGTCATTTTTCGTATTTACGGTGGTTATCTGTGGTCTATGACATACAAAGACGTAAAGTATTTCTCTACTTGTTATAGATGTACTACTTGTTAGGTTACATTTGGTTGTAGCCTCGACTGCCGTAACTTCAATAGAGAAGATCTTTATCAGGATTTAATCTTCGTTCTAGTTATGCTCAGAGTTGTTGGAGTCATTGACTTGGCTTAGCTTTGCTGACAAATGAAAATCGGCAGCACAACAAATCTCGATCAGTATTCTAGCTTAAAATATATACCTTATTTAACAAAAATAATTTAGTTTCATCCATTTAAAGTTTTACATAGTGATCATGCAACTTTAAATTGTGACTTTCTACACAAAGAACTGCATATATGTCTAACACTGATTGTAGTAATAATTGGTTAATATTTTACAATGCTACTCTTAGATTCGAGTTTCGAAAAAGTTTTTTGAACATAATAAAAGATATCACATAGTAAATTAATGCAGAGCGAATTTTGGTAGAGGAAATATTTATACGATTCAATATTCTTCCCTAGTATAAAGTGAGATGTAAACTAGCTATGCTGACATCAAGACATAACATATATTTACATGTTGTCTCTGATGATAGGCTTTATAACTCAGCCATTCGATGCAATTTACTGTCTTTCCTTCAAACATAATTGTCATATGATAGATATCTACAACTAGTTAACATTAAATACATTCATGTCCATAAATTAAGGATAATTCAGAATCACACAGAAATTGTACTCTAAAATAAAAATTTCACATTAAGAATTATCACATACATATTGAAGAATAATATGCAAATTACAAGAAAATACCAGATGGTGCCGATAGTACGTTACAATGACGAGAGTGTAAGAGAGGGGTATGTAAGGAATGGTTGCAAAGAAATAAAATTGTTCATAAGTGCTTTAAAAGCCTTTCAGTGCAATAACCGCATAGTTATGGCACAAAGGAAGAATTTGGATGATGTTTTACGTGGTAGAATTATGGGCCGTCAGGAACGTAGACGTACCCAGCTGGAAGTATCCGAGGAACTTGAAATCGCCCAGAGTGTCATCTGCAGACTTTGAGAACGGTTCCAAGATGATGGTAATGTGAGTAAACGCTACAGCACAAGTCTCCCCCGAGTTATAATGCCGAATGAGGACAAGTATTTGGTAGTTACTGCCAAAAGAAACAGACGGAGCACAGAATCAAACCCGTTTCGTCAGCTCTCTTCAGCTACCGGTCTGACAGTTTCAAGGCAGACCGTGTACAGATGCTTAGGGCACATTGGTCAATATACTCGTACGCCTGTCAAAGGTGATCTACTTACTGCAACTCACTAGCGCCTGCAGTTAGCTTGGAGTAGAGATCATGCATTGTGGACACCGCATCAGTAGTCTTGTGTGACGTTTTTCGACGAGTCCAAGTTTAGCTTTCAGTCTGATTCTTGCCTTACTTTCATATGGATAGGGCCAGGTACCCGTTACCACCAAGAGAACCATTGATCGACACCGTTATGGTAGTGCAAGATTGCTCGTTTGGGGAGGAATTATTCTGGGTTCCAGAACTAACCTGCATGGTCAGAATGTAACCATGACAAGACTAATCTATCGAGATGTCACTATGGAACAATATGTACGTTTGTTTCGAAGTGCTATGGTTGAAGAATTTCTGTTTATGGATGACAACACCTGTCCTCACCATGCAAACCTTGTAGACGAATGCCTTCAATCGGAGGATATCACCCATATGAACTGACCAGCATACTCAACGAACTTGAATCCAATGAAGCATGTGTGGGACATGCTTGGCTGACGAATTGCAGCCCGTTAAATCCCTCCCACATGTCTACTGGAACTTCGGAAAACATTGCTTGATGTGTGTGTGAGTGGTGAAATATTCCCCAAAATCAGATCGATAATTTGATACTCAGCATGTCTAGGCGTTGTACGGCCTTTATTGCATCGTTCGGGGGGCATATTATGTATGAAATATCATACCAGCCATGTTATATTAGTTTTTGTAAATAGGTTCTTTTTTAAAATTTGCTCCAAGGAGTAAAAATCGCAATTTTTATTAATGATGTCAAACATGTGGCATCTTTTTACCTTTTGTTTAATAAATATACTTTACAAATAAGTCACATTTCCTGGGGCCTGAGCAGCTACCAGGCGCGTCAGTAGGTGGTGGATCACCGAACGTCCTGTAGGAATGACAAGATAGTTTTGAATATAGAATCAGAGGCCGTGAACCAGCTCCCGAAAACCCTGGTGTTATGCGATCCGTGCCTAGGGCTAATTGGCACCGTGGTATTGGTGTCTTAACGGAGCCTCTAGTTGCCTGGCAAACTTCTAGAGTAATTTGCCTTGCCCAGTATCTCAGGCAATGCTGGGTGGACTTATATTACCTGAGCTTATGAATTGTTATCTTGTGGCTGAAAAGACACAAGAAATAACAAACCTTCCTGCATCTGCAGGTGATGCCTCTGAAGTAGACCTTGCTGAAAAAGACAAGGGAACTCAGAGGCAGTCTTGTAATGGGGCAGTAATGAATCCTTCACTTGAGGTTGAAATGACCTCCAAACCATCTTCTGGTGAAAGTCAGGAAGCTATCCCTAGTATGACTGACTCTCTGACCAGATGGGACTGTTTCAGCAAGACCCTATCTGCTGGAAATGTCATACGCAAGAGGAAACGGCAGAGCATATCATTTACGAATGTGAGGCTCTTGCCCTCCCTAGATTAATTTCTTTAGGCATCATCCATACTAGAGAGTTACACCGAGACTCCATTAAAGGGTTATCGGACTTTATTAATAGGGTGACCCGAGCAACTGGAACTAGGAAACATTGGGTTTGGAGTTAATGGTACAAAATGCTGATAAAAGCAGAGGTGCCCCAGGACATACAAACCCAATTCTAAGAAGAAGAAGAAGAAGAAGAAGAAGTCACATTTGTTCGGCTTCTGTCTCTTTCTTTGCCTGAACTTGCATTATCATTAATTTATGGGCACAAGTATAGTTTCATATATACATACCTCCAAAAAAGAAGAAATAATGTAGCTTTATGGGTACCAGTCCCGCATTTACGCTGCAGAATTTCTTTATTTTTTCCATCTGCGAATAAAAAAAATTATGTTAAACTTTGTATGCAAAATGTGATATTGGTTTTAGATTATATATTCATAAATCATTAATAAACCAAGAAAATTCTTGCCTTCAGTAGGTTTATTGTACAATAATTTCTTGAAAATCAACTATAAGCACAGAATTATCATCCTCATCACCTGTGAAATGATATAAAAAATGCTTTTATTATTTTTATGAAATTAATTTCATAATCAGGTAAACAAAAATTAGATAAAATATTTAAATCTTATATTATTTTAAAGCTAAGTACATTTTTGAAATCTCAAAACATTAAAATGAATTGTTATTTCATTCATGTAATACTGTTCCCATTTTAGAACTGAAGAAAGGTTTGTTTTCATAAAAGATAGATTTTAATAGGATATTTGCATATTATATCATTACACATGATAATTAAAATTTTTGTATTAATACCGAAAACTATAGTTCAGTTGTGATTCAAATCATAATTCATAAATCTTAAAATACTTTTATTTGAATGTAAAAGTTATAATGAGGAAAATCGCGAGATACCAATGAAATTTTCAAAATAACATTAAAATACCAATAATTTTATGATAAATTGGCAGAAATAAAAACCACACATATATTGCTAAAACACGAAAATGATATAAAATTTTCAAATACAAGACACGATACAATTAAATTTTTCCTTGTGATACATATTACATTCCTTGTTATTTGATATTATGATTAACACTGAAACACTTAAAACATGAACGGTAAACTTCATAGAAACACAATATACAATCACTAAGTGGCTATTTGAAAAGTTGGAAATTGTTATGTTAACTTATCCTGTGTTTACAAGATTTAAATTTGTTGACTAGCAGAAGAATAGTTCCATTGCTTTCACCAACAGAGATCGAAGGCAACCCCTGTTACGTGATATCAACTATATTTTAAAAATTTAAAAGAAACCCGAAAAGATATTGATTTCTATACATTTGCTTTTAACATTCTTTCACTTAACTTTTGTGTTATTTAAAAAAAAAAACGATTTTAGCTATTTCTTGCATATTTTTAGTGTTGCATATTTTTATGATTTTAGAATAAGTTTCCAACTGTTTTTATATATTTTTTACAAATTGAAGCCCCTTGTTAAATTTCTTTGAAATTTAAACTCCCAATTCATTTCAGTTTACATATCGATATTTTTCAAAACATTTCACAAATTAAATACGCATTTCAGCAGATATGCTTACCAATTTAAATATCTACATATTTGGAAATATAAAGATCAAAAAATTATTAAATCAGAAGTTGCGGAATACAGCAGCTCAAAATATATACAGAATGCTTTAGTTCATGTTTTGACGTTTCCAGTATTCAAATTAGTAATTCTTAAAAAAAAAAAAAAAAAAAAAAAATTTAAAACTTGGAAATTTAAATTAGAATTTTACAGATTTATGACTCAATAATATTTATAATATTTATGACTCAATTGAATATTTATATTCTTACTTCATTCTAATTCTTCTCCTCATAAATAAAATCATAACACATTATTATGTTTGTAAGAAATAAAGTTGCAAAAAATATATTTTATCAAATGATTATCCAAAAATTACAAATAAAAAAAGGAAAAAAAGAATATTAAGTGAAAAGATATACTTGAATATTTATATAAAAATATTTTAAGAGAATTATAATTATTTGACATTAAACATTAATAAATATTCTTAACAAACTCAAAAAGTTTTTAGGTACAAAATATTATAATTAAAGAAAATTTAAAACCTTATACTTACTTATTCAATTAGTCTCTTTAGAGAAGTTATTTGGCACTTAATAGTTCATAAAACTATCAATAAAAAAAGTTTAGAAGGTCTTTGAAATCAATAGTAGATAGTTCCTGAAGCGGAAAACAGAATAAAACGAATGATATTGTAGTTGCTATTGGATGATGTTAGATGGCGCTACGCATACAAAATTCATTTTATAGCTGTCGCTATGGTAACGGGAGAGGGAAGAGAATATCTTCTCTCTCTTTTTTTTGATAAATTTGTCAAACATTTTTAGCATTTTCTTTCTAATAATAAAGTAATGTTAACAATAAAATTTCAAAAATTTATGCAAGAAATGCTCAAGATTATTGATTAGTATTAAATTTACGATGAAAGATTATTTAGTTACAGTTTTAAGTTGAAAATTCATGGAGCAAATGTGCTTTCGTCTAATGGTGTCTATTAGCACCACCCCTTCTTTTGAATTCATATTGATCGAATCTAAACAGAATGATTCACTCGAAGTGCAAACTTTGTGTAGAGCTTTATCGTAATTGATTACAACACAAAATTTTTTACGCAAATCAAATGAATGCAATACAATAATATGTTAATAAGCAATAAATAATATTAATTATGTTTGATATTAAAAGATTTATTACTATCACACACGAGTATTCTAAAATAACATTTGGAATATTTCATCATTAAAAAATTTATTTATCTTTAGATTATGAGATTTTTATGATTATCCGAGGAGGAAAAAAGATAAATTAAAATAAAAAATATTAGATTAATTATTACATCAAAAGAATAACCACCAAAATTCAGACTACAAGCATGATTTTGGTGTCAACTATATTGTATTATTTATTCGTACTACAACTTTGATCGATTTTTATTCAAAATGATATTTTGTTGTGAAGTTTATTAATACAGTATAAGAATTGGCTAAATCATAATTTATTCCTTTAACTTATTTTGAATTATTGCACGCTAGTGAATCGGTATTTCTTATGAAAAATTTAAAGTATATTTTTAGAGAAGAAAAAATAAACAAAATATTTATGCGATTAACGATAAAATGTAATATAATACTATACATAATTAAACACTAAAAAAATATGAAATAGATAATGTTAGTAATGCAATTTATCATCTCTTGTGAGTTGAAATAGAATAATCTACAATTCAATTATTGATTTCTTCTTATTTGTGTTTCATCTTTTATGAAAAATTCAATTTTATTATGATTGTCATTCCAAATTTAGGAGATATTAATTTCTAGGAAATTTATAAGCATACTATAATTAATTATAATTGGAACATATAAAGAAAAATTAAAATGTAACTGTTATTTTTTAGAACTCCTGTATCAATGAAATAAAATAGGTCGCTGAATAATCAATAATTTTGCTATTCGCGAGTTAAATTACATCTTGGGAGTCGGAATTTTAGCAGTATGGAATGTGCCTAAAAAATGTACGGGTTGAATTGATTCTTATGTGAAAAAATATAAAGTCGAGAGGCAAATAAGCCAATATTTGTTAATTAAATACAAAAATTAATAAACCAAAAAAGTTATATATAACGCTGATTTTTTTAATAGTTTAGAGTACAGAACTTTTTCTATCATATCTGCGTATTACTTACATAAAATTTTAAAAAATTGAAAAAACATTGATTGAAAAAGTAAAATTGTACCATCCCGTCATTTAACATTTAATAAAAATCTGAATGATACATGATATAAAAAACACTAAATAAAAATATACATAATCTGACAAAAGATACACAACGCCATAAAATGTTGGACAGAAAGTGGTAAAAATTGATATATAGAGAATGCATAGGTGTCCATGTATTTAAAAAGTCCATGTATTCAAGCCCAGTATTGTCCAATAAAAGTCCATGTATTTTTTAAGCGCTTCGGGCATAAAAATAAAATACATGATGTTCATTTATGTCTGAGATATGCTTTATATGCCGCCTACCCTGTGTAGTGGTCAGAGTGCCTGACTGCGGATAGGGAGGTCCTGGGTTCGAATCCCAGTTCGGGCATGGATGTATTTCCTCTCTCTGTCTATCCTGTCTTTGTATGAATGGCTGCCTACCCTATAAACGGGTACCTATGGCATGTGTGTACTGAGGAAGTCGGACTCCACACCAAAATATGGTTCAGTTGGAAAAGTGGAGCAGCGCACCACATATTGTCAGCCTGGCTGGCACAGGACAACAACAATATATGCTTTATATGGGAAGAATGATCAAGAAATAAAATTAAAGCGATTGGATGTTCTGCAAGATTTTTCTGCTGAGCATGTCGTGTGCTATGTCACGCTGCCCTTCATGAAAATGATATTATGCAGCATTCGAAGGTGAAACAACAAATATCATCAACGTTTCATTACACTGTCAAAATGCATCTGAAGCGTACTATATAGACTCTCTGCTGTTGTAGTTGATTGAATTTCAAATCATTATTCAACGCCGACGCGTGAGGTATGATATTCAACAATTGAGATTGTATTTTCTTAACAACTTCATACCGCTTACGGCAACTACCATTAGTCAAACACAATCGACATTCGTAGCTGAACACAACAGCGTGTCATTCAGTTGTCCAAGTCTCTTTTTGAAGACACCGTTACCTTTTCTCTCCCGTGCTTTGGCAAAAAGAATTTTACATTAAAATGTGTAACAGCTTACTATCTTTATAATTTGTTTGACCGTATTTTACAATAAGTAATGATATTGAACTCAAATTTTAATGTTCGAATATATGTGAAATATTTGGTATAGATTTCATTTTAGTAATTCGAGGTTTTGGTTTTGTTTGTCGCTCAACGGTCATTTTTTGCACACGAGGACCGGGACCTACGGTTTTAAAGTGGATTCCGATCCACTACAAACATCCATGCCCAAAGTGGGATTCGAACCCACGAACTGTTGAACCGAACGCAAGAGCGCTAACCATTCGGCTGCCAGTTCGGCTTAGTAACTCGAGGATATACAATCTATTTACGAAAAACATTAAAGCTGAAATCCATTTAAATAAAGATTATGTGTTGGGACATTTATTTGCGTCGTTTATTTGGTTTTTATTTCCACAAATAACTTTATAAAAATTTTTTACATCAAAAGCCTAAAAAAATTTGTGCTATAACCTTGACACAACACATTAATAAAGTAAGTTATTGAAAAAAAATTGGAAATTAATCTCACATGTTTAACGATATTTTCAAGTTGTACAAAATGTTCTCAATAAAAGTCAACAAAATTTTGAGTAAGAAAATATGCGTAAATATTCAAAAATGTTTAGTACAATAAGTATATTTAAAAGCAGTAGTTATATATTTATTTTAAAATAATACAAAGAAAACGAACGAATCAATGTTTGATTATCAGCTTCACATAAAATTCCCGATTCATTTCTATAAATAAGATTTATGTTCAGTATTTCTTATCATAATAAAATAAATAAGCCAATCACGTCCTGAAAAACCGAAGTAAAACAAGTAAAATGGAATATAAATAAAATACCTTTATAAAAATTATCTAAGCATATATATATATATATATATATATATATATATATATATATATATATTCTGAAATGCCTCTCTTAACCATAACTGGTTGTAGATTTTGCCAACGTTCTTCCCTTGTGGATGTTCCAGGACGATCAGATGACTAATAACGGTCATTTTGTCAATTTTAGGATTGTTCAATTGTAAAAAGTTTTTCGTCGGTGAAGATGAAATGCTTCCATGCGTCTTTTGCGAGCTTTCGAAGGAGAGCTCTACATCTTTGCAACTGTGTACGCTTATTTTGCTATGTTAGTTTCTATACTTTTCGAAGTTTATATGGCTTAAGTCCAAGTTCTTCTTTTGCAATTTGTCTTATTGATTCTCTATTAACCCCTATTTCTTTAGCTATTTTTCTCATTGAGTTTCTTGGATTTCGGTTAATTCATTTCTTGATAATTTTGCGAATTTCATTTGTATTCACAGTTTTTTTGGTTTTCGGGGTCTATTACGTTTATGGCCAAGCTCCAAGAATCGTTTTATAGTACGTGATACCGTTTGTCTCTGGATATTCAGCTTTCTGGCAATCTGAATTTGCTTTAATCCAGCCTCAAATAAAGCAATTATTTGTCATCGTTGGTTTGGCATATTATTTCAAACAAGGAAATAAAAACTACCTATTTGTTTTACTAACACTAAGATCTCTTAAGCAAAATAGAAATTATTATAAAAAATGGTGGACATGAATCAAACCAATTAAAAGCAGTACAATTTTGTCAACAGTATAAAATTGTCACCCTGTTATTTACATAATATTTTAAATTAAATGCAAATAAAACATGAAGTCATCAAAAATACTTCATGCAATATTCATTGTTACTCATTAATATGAAATTAAATTTAAACATTATGGAATAAAACTGAATTTTTCTCACAAGAAAGAAATTTATTTTGATATACAAGAACACAAAAAAATAAGCACATATGATAGCATTTTTCAATTAATATATTCCCTGTTTAATAAATTTCAATTAATATAACTTACTGAAATTGCAAACCATTGTTCTGAAAATATTCATGATAATATATGATAAATGTTTTTTTACTAAGCTTGAAATAATAATATGACTGAATTTAAATAAATGTGAAATGTCATCAAAAAAGCCTTATCGAATTAATCAAAGATTATGTGTAAGGAATATCAATATTTAAAAAAAAGCTTATATTTAGTCTCATAAAAATAACATTTATTTAGTAGTACATGTATGTCAATATGAATAATCACGTACATTCAGTTAGAATTATACTCTAAAAATTTAAGTTATTTTAATTACAACTGAGAAGATTAAAATTATTTATTGCATAATTTAATGATGCATTTAAATTTATTAAAGAAATTTTCATTTTCATAGTACAGTTTTTAAAATTAAATGCCATACTTTTCTTTTCAATTTTAGTATTCAAATTTTAATATTTAGATGAAATAGTTAATTAGTCTCTCATTGCAAAACTTATTTTGTTATGCATGATTGTAAAAGGGTCGTGTATCTCTCTTAACTATAATTAAATAAGATTTGAACTTCAGTTAAAGTATAAAGATATGATCATATGAACTTCGCACAAGAATTATTCTTTTTAATTCAAGAACTAAATAAATTGATACCAAAAGAATAGGTTGACCAAAAGATACCAAAAGAATAGAAAAAATATATATAAATATAAAACAAATATTTTATTCATAAGAAACATAATTACTGAAACTTATTTTAAATAAGTTCATTAAACTGAATATATGAATATTATATTTATAATAATAAAATATATCAGTTACGTATTTTATATACCTGATGTTGAAAATTAAATTTAAATGGAGCCGCAAAGTTTCAAACAGTAAATACTTTTTATTACGAATTCCAATTTTAGAATTACAAACTAAAGTGATAATAAACATTTTCATTCATAAACACGCATATAGATAGTAAAAAAGTTTATATTTTGTTAAACAGTTTAGAATTGTATTTTTCTTTTGGAAACAACACAAAACTGTAAACTGTATGGCAAAAACAAAAGATGGAGTAAAAATTTGCTAACCTTTAACAATCCACTTCTTAATGAGACAATTTATTTATTATTTTTTTCTTGAACAAAAAAATCGATGCTTATTATTTGCCATTACAGCACATATTTCCCAGTTTCAAAAAATGACTAATGGAGAATTAAAGGTTTGGAAAAATGTAGTCTCAGTTTTATAAAAATAATATCAAAACTTACTATTTGCTCAGCTTTTCGTTCTCTCATTTATTTTCTATGTGGCATTTAATGACTATAGAACTGATGGCAGACATACATTGAGACGCAGCGACCGGAATTGGTATTTCATTTGTATGCCAATACAATGTAATACTTCTATTGTTTTATTGTGAGAATGTTTCCCGTATTTTATATTATTGTCTCTGAATTTTGAATGTACAACTAATAAAAAGAGCAGTGTCACCACATGCATAAAACAATGACACGTTTCATCTTTTGTAAAGAAGAATGAAAATTTAGAATGCTATTTTGTAGCAAATGATTTATATGTGAATACGTGGAATAGTATATCCGGAAAATTTACTCGCCATCTGCATTTCCTTTAATACTTGTCATAGTTACAGAAATATTCTTATATATATATATATATATATATATATATATATATATATATATATATATATATATATATATATATATATATATATATATATATATATCGTATTAATTTATTAAAATTGATGAAATTTATTCAAATTTTATACATGAAATTGAAATTGATGACTTTCCTATTATTGTTAATATTTATTAGCTACTCATTAAATAGCTGGATACGGAAAAATTTTAAAGGATAATATTTTTTTTGCTTAAGCTTAAAATGCACTGCTCAAAACAATTAAAGGATATTGCGGTTTTAGGTGGATCTTGTGGCTATGAAACTTTTTAGCTGTTTGATACGTGGTCGACAGACGTAGTAGGTTATATGAGAATAAATTACACATGTTTGGCAGAAAAAATGCATTTTAGTAATGTACAAAAGGAAAAAAACACAATTTGTGCACGTGAGAAAAAAGAATAAGAAAAATTGTCTTCAAAGGAAGTCATTTTCAGTAGGGGGTATGGTTTCCACGGACGGCCAGCAACGTGAACACCTTTGAGGTATGGAGTCAATGAGGCTTTTAATCACGAGTTGGGGTATTCTGTCCCGCTATTTCAGAAGAGCTATTTCCAGTTCTTGGAGAGTTTGTGGGGATAGTTGGTAGCCAGCAACTCGTCTTCCTAGAACGTCCCAAACGTGCTCTATTGTATTCATGTCTAGAGAACACGCTGGCCATTCCATTCGTACGATTCATTCCTTGAAAAGGAAATCCTCCACCAGGTTATCACGATGTGGCCTGCAGTTATCGTCCATTAAAATGAAGTCATCTCCGGTTGCTGCAGCGTAAGCGACTACAATAGGTCTGAGGATGTCATCCCTATAACGGTGACCAGTTAGAAGTTCATCTCGAACGTTATAGAGGTCTGTGCGCCCGTCAATGGAGATGATACCATTCACCAAAACTCCCCACCGCTAGACACTTTCGTGCACGAACGCTGGATTATTCCTACTGCCACGATTCCTCCAGATGAAAATACGCCTATTATCAGGATGAACAGAAAAACGGGACTCGTCAGAAAAAAGAACATTGCTTCATTCATTTCTCCTCCAGTTCATATGCTCTGTTGCCCACTCCCTGTGGTCGCGACGATGCCTTGATGTTAGTTTAACACATACTATCAATCGGCGTGCATACAGACCTACACCATGGAGCCGGTTTCGGACAGTCTGAGTTAAAACCGTGGTGTCAGTAGCCGAGCGAAGGTGTTGTTGGAGAAGAGTAACGTTCATATTTCGGTGTCTCCGAGCCGTTTACACTAAATAACAATTTTCTTTGGGCGTTGTTGCCCGTCTACGACCTTGCCCTGGTCTTCGGCCTGCACTTCCAGTCTCCAAAAACGGTTCCACACAGATCCTGGACATCACACTTTGTAACACTCCAATGGCTTGCGCTACTCCGGCTTGAGTTTGGCCCCCTTCTAACCTACCAACAGCTCTCCAAGCTTTTGAATCGGTTAAATGACTTCGCTGAGACATTGTACTCATCGAAACAAAGCAGTCACTGAATACCGATTATCCTTGTATTCTTTGTCTTTTATTCAGTTGAAAGTCAAATTTCATTCACTGCCGCTGAAGTGACGTTTTTGACGTCGAACTCAAAATTAGCGTACTCCATAGTTTGAAAATCAGAAAAATTTTCATTTGTGATTCTCTTCTTCCATTTTCAGCGAAAAAAATTTCGTTTATATCTTTATTTTATGTAAAACTTGTAATATCCTTTAATTGTTTTGAGCAGTGTAGAAATACATTAGCAAGCATAAACATATTTCAAACTAAAAATGCATCATACATGTATACGTAAGACTGATAAATGGGCCGCCCAGCCTGTCTTGTGGTCAGAGTGCCTGACTGCGTATAGGAAGGTCCTGGGCTCGAAACCCAGTTCGGGCAGGGATGTACTTTCTATATCTGTCTACCCTGTCTTTATCCTTTCTTTGTATGAATGGTCATCAACCTTATAAACGGGTATTTATAGCATGTGTGTACTGAGGAAGTCGGTCTCCACACCAAAATGTGGTTCAGGTGGAAAAGTGGAGTAGCGCACCCCATATTGCCAGCCTAGCTGGCACAAGACAACAATAACAACAACCGATATATGGGACTCTATATATATAATTTTTCTCTTGCTCTCTCATACATATATAATTAATATTATAAAATTTCATACGTTATTGTTTAAAATATTTAAAAAGTTTATTATTTTAAAAAGTTTAGAGAGCTGAAGATCATTACGGATGAATATTATTTACGCCCTTAAGAAATTTTGTAATGGTAAAAATAATTTTTTAAGAGATTTTTACTTTTTTTGGTCTTTCGATTATTTAAAATATATTTTGCATTTTCGTCAGTCAGTTGATTAATCAGCTAGTTATGTGTTAAAAGTATATCATTTATACCAGCATTTTCATCACTGGTAATAATATGATTCAAAAGAGAATTGTTTCATGAAAGCATTTTTCAGGTTATTTGAATATATTGTTTTGGAACAAATTCAAAGTATTTTAACATCACAATATGCGACTTTAAATCAATTTTTCAAATAGCATAATAGGAATTTAATGACATAAGAACTTATGTTGTAATATATTTTATTATTAAGAGATTATCATTGAATGTAATAGTTATTTGGCTCGTCTGATATGATAATGGTTAATCTGAACGGATGGATGGTCTATCAGAACATTCAGCATCTTTGAATGAATGAATATTTAGCATCTTTTATCTTTAAATAATCATCAAATACTGTTATTTTTGAATAAAAAAGTATTTTAAAAGTTTTTTGCAACATTTAAAACTATCTTGCAGCATTGATTTTATTGTACAAACAAAATGTAACACATGTTCTATGCTCAATAATACTTGTCATTTCGAAAAATTGAAGGAATGGAATATATTTTTGCATTCAAAACTATTTACTGTTATTTTCCTATTTCCTAATATTTAAACAACTCAAAAAATAAAATATTAAGAAAATTGAAAAAAATTTGTGTAGACGATATTTATTACAGATACATTTCAGATGAAGTATTTCACATAATTTTAGTCATTGCAGTATGCCTTAATTTCATATAATTAGCGGAAATTAATTTTTAATTTTAGAGTTCATTGTATGCAAATAATATTTAATTCCTTAAGAAATATTTTGCTTTTCACATTAAACAAAATGTTAAAATATGCAAAATGCAAAATATGTGCTATTCTTTAAAAGCAAGATTATTCGTTTTTTTAAAAATATAATTGAATATTTTTCACATAATAATAAATTGCAAGTATATGTAATTTTCGGATTAAAAATTATTAATACAAAAATTGAAGATGTTATGACTTTAACCGGTTTGCTGATGGCGCCATCTACCGGAAGAATCTTGGAGCAAAGTCGTACTTACCTTCGTGGTGCTCTCGGTGAACAAAAGAAGCACTCTACTGACCTAAATTTGCATAAATGACCGCAAAGACAGCTTGGCTTGTCCAAGTGTTTTAAGTTACAACAACTAAATTGAATAAGTGAATATAAGCCTACGAAAAACACTTCTGAGAAAGCAATATTCAATATCTTTAAAAATAAGAAATAACATAGCCCTACATCATCAAAGTTTTCAATCATCATTAATTTTTATTCAAATTGCTCTATCTATTTCACAGTTTTATACTCTGAAAACATTAACATGTCCTAAACTTATATTTTCTTTAGAAGACTGTTTTATTTTAAAAATTCCTTATATAGATGGTGAGAATATGGACATAGTATTCATTTTTCTTAGAAATCAGTGAAATTGGCTGTTTTAGTAAGAAAAGGTTGATTGATTGACTGAGAGAGAGAGAGACTTTTTCTGCAAACCAAGCACAAGTAAATGATTTAAAATTGTGAACCATCGTGGTCAACCATTGGAACGACATCCTACTTTCCACATAACATTCACAGGAGATTTGATACTGTGAATATTTAACATATTCAAGCTTTTCCTGCTCTTGGTCTTCGGCTGACAGTTATCAAACCTGCTCCTTTTAGGCAACGAGAGCGACGCTTTTCCTCGCCAATTACTGAAATCTTATTCCATGTAAAAAAAGAAACACTCATCTTATGAAATATGGAAAATTTAATTTCGCTTGCCGTTGGTACAGCTTACGATGAAAAAAAATAGACAATTTTTACTCAGTCGCTATTTTAGGTTTCAAAATACTTTTTTCACTTTTTTTTAAAGTAAAAGTAGTGATAAACATATTAAAATAATTAGCTCTAAAATATTTAAAACTATAAATTATTACACTCTTTGCTTAGTTATCTTAAATTACCAAACAATATTTTGCAAAAAAAAAAATAAATAAAATAAAATAAAATAAAAAATAAAAATAAAAAAAATAAAATAAAGCAAAAGTCTCAAACATAAAAAAAATTTAAAACTTGTTTTTATGTGATTAGTGTAGTACCAAGTAATATGGTAACGTAAATTCTGTAAGAACCAATGTGTAAAATATACGAATTATGAAAATAAGCCCAAGGATGTTATGACAAATGTTGTTTAGCCATTAAACAACACGTGGTTCCCAGCGGGAACAAAAACGACAGATATTTGATTAAACAATAAACAAAAATGTTAGTCTGCCTTATCAAATCAATAATTTCGCAATCTTCAAACATATAAAAAGGCTTATCGCTTACATAATTTATCTTTGCACTTATAAATACAAAAGCAGTGAAAGTATCTCTCTTTTGTCAATTTTTTATGTCATTGCTTGAAACATTTTTGGTATCTTATGACCGGCCAATATTTATTTATTGCGGAATCCATTTTATCGCACGAAAAGTAAAAAGAGGTATTCTATATACAAAACTAATAAAAAATAAAACTTTATAGATATAGAGCGATAACAATATCAAAACTCAAAAATCGGGAATTAAATTTACTGTCTTTGTTAGTATGGACAAGGAAATTAAGCGAGAATTTACTCATTTGGATTTTTGTATGTCTTTTTTCCATGGTTAACAAACATTGGTTCCCAAAGTTCAGGGATTCAGAGAAAATTTTTGTGATAAAATCTAGGTTGGATTTACTTATCGTCTATGTATCTGGGACATTTACATTATTAATTCATTAATTTCAGGGAATTCATATCAGTAATGATAATAAAAATAAAATTGTTTCCGAAAATAAATTTACTACGATGCTTTTTTATGAACAATAATATCTATAATTTATATGAATGTTAAAACTTAACTCCATGGCACGACAGCCCATGTGGGCCAAGGCCTACAGTGCAAATAACTGTTTTCATGACCGAGGGCGCTGGGGTGCGAAGCATATGTCCCAGTTAGGTGTTCAGCCTAACGCAAAACCCCCAGTGTTTAGTTCCCAAGCATGCTTGGTACTCAGTTTATCGACCCACTGAAGGGATGAAAGGCCGAGTCAACCTTGCCCAGCCCGAAAATCGAACCTCGGACCTATGTCATGGGAGCGTGAAACGCTGCCACTAAGCCACCGGGCTTATATGAATGTTACTATCAGTTAAATAATTTTTAATAATTAAGAAATATTTAAAAAAATAATAGTTCTTTATGATATAATTTTCATTGTATATTTCATATTAATATGCATCATATTTATATAGTTATATATCGTGTAATTTGTCTCACTCTAAGGACATTTTAGGAAAATAAGGGCTACGGTTTAAAGAGGATTTTAAATCAGAACCGAGAAAATAGAAAAACTGCGGAAAGTATTGAACGACAGATGACGAAGACGTTCTGTTTTCTAGATACATATTGTTGGATTTGTTGTCAGGAAATATTTTGAGCATCTGTTTCCATTAGGACACGTGAAAATGGTATCATCAATAAAAACTTTTCTCAGAAAAACAGATGACAAAAGTTAAAATGTTAAAAGATGTCAGAAGTCCGTACAACTGGCTTCAATTTTTATGAATTTTCATCAACAATTTATGCATTTCAAATAGAGAAAATCGGTGACATCGACTCATTACCAGAAATAGATGTCGTGTGTCCGAAACCATTTGACAATGGTTCCATGATTCTTTTCAAGATGAGACTTGCTCATGGTTCGATACCAAACGAAATCACTTGAGAACCATGGTTCATGCCGTTACATCAATCGACGTACTTTAGAAGCATTCAAATGAACAATTTTGAGTGGAATAAGATGAATTCGCTGATTCATCAGCTAAATTGAATGGCAATTATCCGAATGTAATAGATAATGGTTAAACAGCTTGTTTTAACGTGCAAGTGATCAAATTGACGAGAAAGAGATTGCCATTTTTGTTTTGTTTCTAATCATTGTTTATTTTATTTCTAATACGAAACAAAATAAAGTAAGGTAAGCATTAAATTGTACCTGAAAGAAGCAAACAACCACTTTATGGTTTGAAAAATAATAAAGATGTTAAAAATGAAAGAATATATGAAGAATATATAAAACTTATTCCTCATATATTTAATTTGTGTTAATTTGTATCCTAAAACTGAAACAACGAATAAAAGCAAAACAATTAAATTTTTGAATAATTTGAAAAAAAAATACGATTTTTTAATTAATAAAGCACACTACAGAGGAGACATTTGAGTATACACAATAACTTTATCACTATGAAGAAATTATTTAAATTTTATTTGCCAAGACGATATACAAATTACCTGTCTGCTTTACAATGAAGTAGCAAGTATTTTCGACTTCTACCATCACGCATGGATATTTGTAGCGACTTTGGAATTCTTTTTAAGTTCTAGATCAAAGCTCAAATTAGATTTGATGTATAAAAAGTGCCCAACGATTCGCAGTGACAAGGTGGATAACAGCATCCTTTTCGTCACTGGGTGGTAGCAAAATCTACACCTGTCCCAGACAAAAAGTGTGCTAAGATGGGGCTATGGAGATGTTAAATGTTCTTTAGGATCCAATGTCTCTCCTTTAGTACGGCATGGCACAAAATGAGGGGGGGGGCAAACTCAAGAGATTATCGTATTATCATTGAACTAAATTTCAAAATGAGGAGGTGGTTGGCAAAGTTTAGCGGCTTCAACCATCAGAAAATATTTGCCGGAAACACGCTATAACAACCATACATATTTCAATGACCATGCAAACCTGTATATAAGGAATATTGTACAATCTTCTTCTTCTTCATAGAGTTGGGTTTGTATGTTATTGGGTACCTCTGCTTTTATCAGCATTTTGTACTTTTATCTGCAAACCTGTATATAAGGAATATTGTACAATCTTCTTCTTCTTCATAGAGTTGGGTTTGTATGTTATTGGGTACCTCTGCTTTTATCAGCATTTTGTACTAGTAACTCCAAGCCCAATGTTTCCTAGTTCCAGTTGCTCGGGTCACCCACTTTATCAATAAAGTCCGATAGCACTTTAATGGAGTCTAGGTGTAACTCTCTAATATGGATGATGCCTAAAGAAGTTAATCTAGGGAGGGCAAGAGCCTCGCATTCGTAAATGATATGCTTGGCCGTTTCAGATATTGTACAATAATACAATAACAAAAATATCTGTGTTTTTGTTCTCAGAAAGAACTGAGTTTACTTTTTTTAAATTACACACAGCTCTTCCTCAAACATGTTTTTGAATGCATCAAAAATTTACTGACAAGAATATCTCCATTACATGTAAAATAGCAATACGAAAATCACAATTTCATATGATAACATAAAAATAAAAATTTTGAAGCTTCGAAAACTACATTTTAAGACAATTTAAATAAATATATCCATCATAGCATATACATACCTGCAAACATTGAACGGAAAAAAAAAATCAGTAGATTCTACTGATTTTGAGGGAAAAAATCAGGAGACGCTACTAGCGACATTTTGTTTGAAATAGTATAAAACGATAGTACCGCACAAAAACACCATTTTACTCTTTAGATTATACATTCTGAGAATGATTTATGTTAAAAATATAGCATTAATCTTAATTTTTTATTAAAATATTCATCAAACTTATAAAGGAACAATGAAATATAAAGAAAATACTGCATGTAAAAAATAAACATCAACGTTTATGTCCCAATAATTATTTTATAGACCAACTTTTATCATACTAGTGCAATTTATTAGTATAAAACTTATAAAATTACATAAAATATAAAATTCATTACTAAAAATAAGTAGAATTCAATGGCAAATATTTTGACGCGCGGAATTAATTTCCCAATTAAATTACTAATAATTAGTAATATAGGTCCTAATTGAACTGCTTATATAAACAGGAGTCTTGGCAGCCTAGTGGTTGTTACAGTGTCATCTTCCCACGCCAGACTTAAAAAAAAAAAAAAAAAAAAAAAAACCTAAGAGGAACACACACACATATATAGGAGGTATATGATGTTGTGCTTTTGCGTGCCTTCTAAAACAATAGATTTATTTTCCCGGCAAAATTTCGACCGTTTTTAAATTTTTCACTAAAATTGCCAAAAAATTAGTAGATTTTCATACATTATTTGGAAATCGGGAGAAAAGATGAAAATTCAGGAGATTCCCTATAAAATCAGTTATGTGTATATATATATATATATATATATATATATATATATATATATATATATATATATATATGCTAAAGTCATCAAGTATGCTTAACACAATAGGAAAACTACATTTTCAAATTTCAAAATTGTTTTATTTTACCAATAATTATAAATATAAATTATCATTATCAATAGTAAATCTATTCCTGAATTTATGCGAGAAATTTATGCTTATTACAAGTATTATCAAATTTGCTTATATTAATCACATACGTTTATCATGAAAAAAAATTCAAAGTTTTCTAAACATTTCATTTTACTATCAAATTAGAAGATGATTAAAAATATGTATCAACAATATTAATGATATACTATAATAAATAAACATTTGTTTGGGACCGTAGGGTCCCTAGGTCATGAAAACACATATGGGAACTGAAAGCCCTTGGCCGCCTTGCCACTGAGTTTAATTTATAATGAATAAAATCTATCAAAATGGAATAAAATATTCTTATTTAAATTAAGCTTGAATTTACTGCTAACCAAGTTCAATTTCCTTTTCTTTTGAAATTTCGTGGAATTCATTCTCTTTATAGTCTTTATGCCATTTATATCCTTTATAAATCAGTATAATAGCATGAAAATGCGTATCATTAATAAAATATAATAATTTAAAAATAATACATATATATCTGATGATGCAACACCGTAATAATTTACTTTAAGCTAATGAACTGAGAACTAAATTTTACAAAAGCATTATCAAAAAATATAGAAAACCAACAATAAAATGAACTGTTGACATTTTAAATTTATAGCTAGTTTTAAGGAAATGAAATAATTTTACCATTTAATATTTTTACTCACAGTTTGGATAATATTGAATAAAGCCATTTTACCGCTTCAAATGGGGGTTTCCCTGTTGTTATCAGGCAAATAAAACATTTCAATACTTTTCAATAAAAATGGACACCATTCAACTCCAAAAGCAGTAATTTGAAACTGAGTACCTTGGAAATGAAACTGCGACAAATTAAGAGACACCACGCAAAACGTGAAACTGAACCGGCTGTTAAAAAAGTGACAGCATTGCTTTAGATATTCGCGCGATATCAGATAGCACAAGTTTATGTCGTAAGGTTAAGGTCCGATTGTGTCCCTATTTTTTACTCCGTTATCTATGAAAATGTTATAGAGGAGAGCGTTGAAAAGAGGACTTCTAATAGCTGCAGCTGAACGTTTAATAAAAGCGATGAGAAGCGAATCAGATACAAGCATCATCGCTAAATGGAATACTGATGATAAGTTTCCACTATCTCGTAAAATGAAACAACATTCTACTTGGAATAGATTCAATTGCGTCATGTTGCGGGAAAGAGCATCATTTTCATCAGAGCCATTGAGAACAAAGTGGTTCACTTATAGTTCATATTCTTAAAAAGAGCATATTTTTTTACTATACTGAATTTTAAATATTTTTCATTTAATCAAATCAACTTAAAGGTTAAATTAGATAGCGGAAAAGAAAAATACAATATTTTTTTAAATTCATTATACAAGTGTTCAATATGTAAAAATTAGAATTTAACAAAACTTAAACTCAAATAAAACAAAATTAATTTAACGCCATTAAAATCAATTTAGATAGAATTTGAGAATTAAAAAAGTTTGAATAAAATCGACTAAAATGCAATTCCAAAACAAATGGAATTGGAAACTTGCCAATTATTTTATTAATTTCAGTATTCATCCAAAACAAAAACTTAAAATATTCAATGTCTCGCTTTTTTTTCATGAAGTATAGTAAATTAACTACAATAAATATAAAATTAAAGGTGTAAGTTTGATAACTCCCCCATGTGATTTCGCGCCAAATCTAGCGTTCTTTGTTTTTATTATAGTGTTGCCAAATTGAGTTTTTGCTACTTTTCAGATTTTTTATTGTTTTATTTTTTTCGTGTTTTTCATCATTTTTACGTCATATATATGGTTCTTTTAAGTGGCGACTGTATTTGTAGCACACAATTTGAATTTTCGCCATTTTCAATTTCCATATCTCTGTCTAGTTCGTCTTTTTTTTATCGGATGTAAAGCGCGGCAATTCATATATATATATATATATATATATATATATATATATATATATATATATATATATATATAAATCCTGTTTTTGCATAGTTATTTTTTATTTCACTTCGGATGTAGCGCGGAATATAAATATTGTCTTTTATACTCATCTTGTGTATCTCACTGTGGATATAGCGCCGGAATTTCAATTCTGTTTTTTACATTCGTTTTGTATCTCGCTGTGGATATAGCGCCGGAATTTCAATTCTGTCTTTTATATTTGTTTTGTATTTTCCTCTGGATATCGTACCAGAAATTAAACTTGATTTTTATATCCATTTTGGGTTTTGCTGTGCATGTAGAACGCTGGACGAATTAAAGGTAAGATTTTATTTTAATTATTTTCTGCAGGCATAGAGTTCCTAGAATTGTATGTTGAGTATTTAAATTTCCAATAATAAACGAAATTATATAGAATCGTTCCATTTTTTTGAATTATTCTAGATTTATCTACATTTATGCAGTAATGATTTATAACATTCTATCTTAAATCACTGAAATTCATTATTTTATATATTTTTAACTATATATTATTAAATGTAATTATTTTTGCTACTTTATTTCCTTTAATTTTAATTCTGAAATATTTTAAAATAGAATCTTTAATCAATTCTTATTACGATTACTGTTTTCTTATATACTATTGGGCTTAGTAATTTGAAATAGGGGGAGAACCCCTCTTTATTTATATGGTTGTTATTGTTCTCTATAATTTAGTGTTAAGTCCTAGTAATTCGAAATCGGAGAAAACCCCGGTTTTTTAAGCCGATTGGCGCCCATCGAATTGAAGCTGTTGAACGCTTAGAATTTTTTAATATGATTGTTTTATTTCTGTTTTCTTATTTTAGTAATTTGAAATCAGGTGAAACTCCCGCCGTTTATTCCTGCCGATTGGAACCCATTCTGGGTTGTGACACTTAGTCACCAAGTGGCGACGAAAAATGTCACATTGATCGCCAATGGGGTATATCATCATCGTCCCGAATTAATTATTTGATACAAATATTATTCTTATTTTCTTATAAATTTTTTCACTGAGGATAATATTTTTCAAAAATATTCAACAGTTATTTCGACTTTTTTTCTCCCTCATTCTGTGAAGACTTAAATTTCCAGTCTAACGAAACTTGTAAATAGAAATTTCTTTTTCCTTTTCTTTGTTAATATTTTTATTGAAAAAGTTTCTATAACATTAATCTTAACTATTTTAACAACAAATTGAGAGAAATAATTTGCATTTTTTTAAAGCATCAAATAAAAAAACTGAGGGATAAAATCATTATTTTGCAATATTCAAATTCAAGAATTCGAGGACAATTGCCAACACCATAATTGTTTTGAGGGAGACCCCTTGAGAAAGTTAGGGTTCACACAAAATTATCGAATCAACGAATGAATATCATTCAAGTATTTATCTATCCCATCTCACGATTTTATTCATCAATCAAAAATACTTCAGAAACTCTAAACATTGTTTTGGTTCTATATTACTATTTAAAATTATTTGTATGAATACAACAACTTCATCCTAATGAAAGTTTTGTCAAGACTAATTTTATATTCTGGCATATGTATATATTTATAAATAAATTTTTTATAAGTAATTTATAATTTTCACTTAAATATTATTTTTAGTGACAGCAAAGATGAAAATTAATATTTCGTTTTTAAATAGTACATTTATGCATTGAAATAATTATTTTGCCTTGATCTGATCTATCAATATTCGTAACCACATTAAAATATTTTCAAGAAGTAATTAATGAACGTATATTCACATGCATGCACAAGTTTAAAATAATATCAAACACGTTACAATTTAATATTTGCATGTTAAACCTTAATTTTTTTCATAGTAGTGGCGATAGTAATTAGCAATTTATGTACTGAACAATAAGTGATTACCATTAGCTAATCGGCTTTTAAACATTAGTCAAATATGAAAGGTTTTTGCTATTTCCTTGTTATCATTACTAGGCAGGTGACAAAATAAGACACTAAGAATACCACGTAAATTCTGCATATTTTTTAAAATTAAAATATTGCAATGTTAATTTTTCTGAAATTTTGAAATCGTAAAATAGTAAATGATAACTTTTATATTTACAAATGTCTGCCAAATGCTGAAAATTGGGCAATAACTAAATACAGTTTTAGTAAAAAAAAAGCCTCAATCTTTCTAAATTAATAATAGCATATATTTTTTAAGGTATTAAAATTACCAATTTTTATATTAATAAATATAAATAAAGAGAATTCATGTAAAAAGTTAATCTTATTTTAGTTAAAACTAAACTCCATGGCACGACAGCCCATGTGGGCCAAAGCCTATAGTGCCCATAACCGTTTTCATGACCGAGGGCTCTGGGTTGCGAAGCATATGTCCAAGTTAGGAGGTCAGCCTAACGTAAGACCCCCAGTGTTTAGTTCCCAAGCATGCTTGGTACTCAATTAATCGACCCACTGAAGGGATGAAAGGCTGAGTCAACCT
Source organism: Latrodectus hesperus (assembly GCA_037975125.1). Taxonomy (NCBI): domain Eukaryota; kingdom Metazoa; phylum Arthropoda; class Arachnida; order Araneae; family Theridiidae; genus Latrodectus; species Latrodectus hesperus. Next base: position 95,518 of record JAJQOW010000510.1, read on the forward strand.
TACCCAGCCCGAAGATCGAACCTCGGACCTGTGTCATGGGAGCGTGAAACTCTGCCACTAAGCCACCGGGCTTCTATTTTAATTAAAGAGACATTAAAATAAATTAAAAAAATATATGACCTTTTTGTAGGAGCATTTTTTTAATTTGTAAATTCTGCAAGTCATGTAATGGCTACAGAGAAAAAATTACAGTTAATATTTTTATATTTTCTATCGATTTAATTATTTGTAGATTTCATTCAAAACTCTCTTTTTGATATGGCATTTTAATTATTAAATAACTTTTAATATATAAAAATTTATACCCAATTATACCAGTTATATAAATACTTTTATAAATTTTCAATATAAAATAAGTGAACTTTGTTATCAGCTAACTTAATGGATGCGTGATGGCAACAATAAATTAAAAATTGCATTTGTACTTCTGATAAGAAAAGTTTAACAGTTTCGCACACTGAAAGTATTTCTAATATTCATTGTTAACTTCTAACCAAAAAAAAAAAAAAATACAGATAAATTCATTTTTAGTAGAAATTCAAACATGAAAAGATGATATTTCACAATAAAAATATGGAAAGGCAGATAAATTCGTTTTTAATGGAAATTCTAACACGAAAAAATAATATTTTACAATAAAAATATGGAAAGACGATTATCAATTAGTGAAGTATTTTTCTCTTATTTAAAATGATAAAAGTAACTTTCAATATTTATGAGTTTTTTGTGTTGTGTTTCATTTCTCAATGACATAATACGTTGTAAAACAAATGTGCCAAAATTTATTTTGAAGAATATTATGAAAAAAAAAATTCAATCATCAGCGTTTAATAATGATATCAAGCGATGTTTATTAAAATTAGGTTATGACAAAAAACTGCTTTGGAGCTTTATGCACATAAACTTATAGTTCGCATTGAGTAAGATTGGGTTTTTATTTCATACCTAAGCAAAATTTTGCAATTTTTATTAGGCTTGTTTTTTTGTTACTATTGTTTCAGCTATATTTTTTATTTAGAACTAACAAAATATTAGTTTTTCACTTCATATCACTGCATATTTGTAACTCTAAAGACATTTTTTTAAACATACGTTTTTCTAATTTCCGAAAGAGAAGTAACAAATACACACAAGAATTTCTCAAAACCTACTATATATATATTATTATCAATTCCATTTTATTTATACGATGACAAGTGAGTAGCTTAGGTGGGGAAAGAAGAAAAGTTCTTAAATTTACTAATATTTAAAACTTTATTTACAGATAGGATTATTTACAGACATCTTTTAGCTATCTCCTTCATAGTAAGCACCTTCATTCACTCTCTCTGCTCAATTGCATGTACATATCTCTTAACATGACATATTAACTACTGCCATCTAGTGGCCACTCATTATTTTTTGAGTAATATTTCAGCTTAATGTTAATAATAATAATAATAATATATATATAGCCCTCTTAAAATATGGTAACAAATGTTTCATGACATTTTGTATCAAATAAACAATTAATGTAAATGTATAATACAGTTATAATTTGAATCAAACTTTAAATATAATTAAATAAAATTTTATGTAATTTTGATCGACTGATAAAAATGAAAATAAAAACCTCTCTTGCTGATACTGATAAATAATTTATTTGCTAAAATTGTGTTTTAAGAGTTTATTTATCAAATTATGTCTCGTGGAAGATTGAATAAGTTAAAAAAAGAACTGCAAAATCAAGTCACATAAGCAGAGAGACATATTGTCTTTCTTTCTCTCCATGCAATACGAAGTGAAATGAAATGAAAAATTCATATTCTGTTATTTCGAATTCGAAACATCATAATTTGAACGATAATATAACAGAATATTTTTATTCATTAAATTCATCATAATAAAATTTGACACATTTATATTAAAACTCATAGTATGATTGAAAAATTAAATTAAATACATAAATATATATTTTTGTTACTTTAAATGAGAGAAAGATACTTTACTAAAAATGGTTTTATGTAGACATGTAAATTTTTGTATCAATCATATTTCATTTATTATTCGCCAAAGAATTCAGAGTATAAAACAAACATTTTTCTAGATAACATTACTTTTCTTGTTTATTTTATTTGTTAATGTTTAATTGATAAAAATTACTTTATAAACGAGAAAATATTTTACTTACTTAAAATATAAAATATTCAAGTTTTATCTTTAATTTTGATCATAGTATATTAATTGATTTTTCTATTTTTTTTAAATCTTAAAGACCAAATAAACTTATCTTTCATAATTTGATATTATTTGAAAAAAAAATACCATCAATTTTAAGTGATATAAAAATTTTCACGTTTTGTTATTTAATAGGAAATGTGTTTTAATTATTTGACACTCAGAATAATTTAAAAAAATTTACAAATAACAGAAAAATTATGTATATATAATGATAGACAAATATTTTTATACTCTGGAAAACATCATATAAACACACTTACATGAACTTGATGCCTGATGTCATCACACTTTTTTTATTGAAAGGATAGGGAGAATGTCACAGTAGCGATCAGAATCAGAACATTTAAGTTAATATCCAACATTTACTATAAATATTAAATTCTTATTTTACTGTTAGAATATATAAATGCTATTTCTTGTGGTATACCCTTCAAACCAAGAAAATAGACAGCGCAGTGTAGGGGAAACTAGTTTATACAATGATATGGATAGAAACTGCACGCGGTATTCCACGCACGTTCAGATATATTCCCTAAGGCACGGTTTTGATTCAAGTTTTGCAGACATGAGATTAGGGTTTCTTTTTTTAAAAACATTCTGAGTGTTTCGCTGGCGTCACTGCAAAAAGAACAGGAGAGAGAGAGTTATAAAATTAGAACTATTAGGGAACCAAAGGCGGATGGATTATGGTGTAAATTTTCCGAAAGATGATTATAAAACGACAGTTCCGGTGGATTGTAAATGACCTTCAAATGATGACTCCGCCCATCGTTTTATTAAAGAGAAAGTGGCGCGAAAATAAATAACATGCAAGTGCAGAAGTGAAAGACAATGTAATATTATTGCACCTGTATTCAAGAGTTCACCTTACAATGTTGCCAAAAATCTATTTGAAACAATTCAGCTTATTATCATAATTATTTTAAGCTTCGGTTTTTAGTAATTAGGGATATTTTTGTAATTACCTCATAACACGTTTGGTGTTACTTCCTTGTTTTCCTAAATATTAATAAAGCATTTTTTATGCATATTAAAATATATTATTTTGCACTGAAGAAATAATAAAAATGAATGAAATAATAAAATGTAATATTTTATAGAACAGGAAACTGCAATATTTGTTGTCAACAAAATATAAAAAAATTGTCTGACATAAAAAAAGGTTTTCTGGCTGATACTTTTATATTTTTAAATTTTGAAAGATTTACAGGAATTTTAATGATTCGAAACTATTAAATGATATTTTTAATAAGCAAAATTACAAATTAATAAGAATTAATAAGCAATAAAACAAAAAAAAATATTTTCGCAATTTTAATTTTCTGAATTTAATATTAATAAAGCATTTTTTATGCATATTAAAATACGTTATTTTGCATTGAAGAAATAATAAAAATGAATGAAATAATAAAATGTAATAATTTATACAACAGGAAACTGCTATATTTGTTGTCAACCAAATATAAAAAAATTGTCTGATATAAAAAAAGGGTTTTCTGGCTGATACTTTTATATTTTTAAATTTTGAAAGATTTACAGGAATTTTAATGATTCGAAACTATTAAATGATATTTTTAATAAGCAAAATTACAAATTAATAAGAATTAATAAGCAATAAAACAAAAAAAATATTTTCGCAATTTTAATTTTCTGAATTTAATATTAATAAAGCATTTTTTATGCATATTAAAATACGTTATTTTGCATTGAAGAAATAATAAAAATGAATGAAATAATAAAATGTAATAATTTATACAACAGGAAACTGCTATATTTGTTGTCAACCAAATATAAAAAAATTGTCTGATATAAAAAAAGGGTTTTCTGGCTGATACTTTTATATTTTTAAATTTTGAAAGATTTACAGGAATTTTAATGATTTAAAACTAGTAAATGATATTTTTAATAAGCAAAATTACAAATTAATAAGAATTAATAAGCAAAAAAACAAAAAAAAATTAATTTTCGCAATTTTGATTTTTTGAATTTAATATTAATAAAGCATTTTTTATGCATATTAAAATACGTTATTTTGCATTGAAGAAATAATAAAAATGAATGAAATAATAAAATGTAATAATTTATAGAACAGGAAAATGCTATATTTGTTGTCAACCAAATATAAAAAAATTGTCTGATATAAAAAAAGGGTTTTCTGGCTGATACTTTTATATTTTTAAATTTTGAAAGATTTACAGGAATTTTAATGATTTAAAACTAGTAAATGATATTTTTAATAAGCAAAATTACAAATTAATAAGAATTAATAAGCAAAAAAACAAAAAAAATTAATTTTCGCAATTTTGATTTTTTGAATTTAATATTAATAAAGCATTTTTTATGCATATTAAAATACGTTATTTTGCATTGAAGAAATAATAAAAATGAATGAAATAATAAAATGTAATAATTTATAGAACAGGAAAATGCTATATTTGTTGTCAACCAAATATAAAAAAATTGTCTGATATAAAAAAAGGGTTTTCTGGCTGATACTTTTATATTTTTAAATTTTGAAAGATTTACAGGAATTTTAATGATTTAAAACAAGTAAATGATATTTTTAATAAGCAAAATTACAAATTAATAAGAATTAATAAGCAAAAAAAAAACAAAAATAATTAATTTTCGCAATTTTGATTTTTTGAATTTAATATTAATAAAGCATTTTTTAATATTAAAATACGTTATTTTGCATTGAAGAAATAATAAAAATGAATGAAATAATAAAATGTAATAATTTATACAACAGGAAACTGCTATATTTGTTGTCAACCAAATATAAAAAAATTGTCTGATATAAAAAAAGGGTTTTCTGGCTGATACTTTTATATTTTTAAATTTTGAAAGATTTACAGGAATTTTAATGATTCGAAACTATTAAATGATATTTTTAATAAGCAAAATTACAAATTAATAAGAATTAATAAGCAATAAAACAAAAAAAAATATTTTCGCAATTTTAATTTTCTGAATTTAATATTAATAAAGCATTTTTTATGCATATTAAAATACGTTATTTTGCATTGAAGAAATAATAAAAATGAATGAAATAATAAAATGTAATAATTTATACAACAGGAAACTGCTATATTTGTTGTCAACCAAATATAAAAAAATTGTCTGATATAAAAAAAGGGTTTTCTGGCTGATACTTTTATATTTTTAAATTTTGAAAGATTTACAGGAATTTTAATGATTCGAAACTATTAAATGATATTTTTAATAAGCAAAATTACAAATTAATAAGAATTAATAAGCAATAAAACAAAAAAAATATTTTCGCAATTTTAATTTTCTGAATTTAATATTAATAAAGCATTTTTTATGCATATTAAAATACGTTATTTTGCATTGAAGAAATAATAAAAATGAATGAAATAATAAAATGTAATAATTTATACAACAGGAAACTGCTATATTTGTTGTCAACCAAATATAAAAAAATTGTCTGATATAAAAAAAGGGTTTTCTGGCTGATACTTTTATATTTTTAAATTTTGAAAGATTTACAGGAATTTTAATGATTTAAAACTAGTAAATGATATTTTTAATAAGCAAAATTACAAATTAATAAGAATTAATAAGCAAAAAAACAAAAAAAATTAATTTTCGCAATTTTGATTTTTTGAATTTAATATTAATAAAGCATTTTTTATGCATATTAAAATACGTTATTTTGCATTGAAGAAATAATAAAAATGAATGAAATAATAAAATGTAATAATTTATAGAACAGGAAAATGCTATATTTGTTGTCAACCAAATATAAAAAAATTGTCTGATATAAAAAAGGGTTTTCTGGCTGATACTTTTATATTTTTAAATTTTGAAAGATTTACAGGAATTTTAATGATTTAAAACAAGTAAATGATATTTTTAATAAGCAAAATTACAAATTAATAAGAATTAATAAGCAAAAAAAACAAAAATAATTAATTTTCGCAATTTTGATTTTTTGAATTTAATATTAATAAAGCATTTTTTATGCATATTAAAATACGTTATTTTGCATTGAAGAAATAATAAAAATGAATGAAATAATAAAATGTAATAATTTATAGAACAAGAAAATGCTATATTTGTTGTCAACCAAATATAAAAAAATTGTCTGATATAAAAAAAGGGTTTTCTGGCTGATACTTTTATATTTTTAAATTTTGAAAGATTTACAGGAATTTTAATGATTTAAAACTATTAAATGATATTTTTAATAAGCAAAATTACAAATTAATAAGAATTAATAAGCAAAAAAACAAAAATAATTAATTTTCGCAATTTTGATTTTTTGAATTTAATATTAATAAAGCATTTTTTATGCATATTAAAATACGTTATTTTGCATTGAAGAAATAATAAAAATGAATGAAATAATAAAATGTAATAATTTATACAACAGGAAACTGCTATATTTGTTGTCAACCAAATATAAAAAAATTGTCTGACATAAAAAAAGGGTTTTCTGGCTGATACTTTTATATTTTTAAATTTTGAAAGATTTACAGGAGTTTTAATGATTTATAAAATTATTAAATGATATTTTGCTTTTATTAGGTCGGGCAACCCTTTTATGACTTCTGAATACTTTGTACAGTAATTTCAGAATTAATAAGCAAAAAAACAAAACAAACAAAGTTAATTTTCGCAATTTTAATTTTCTGAATTTAACCGCTTTGGCTCTTCTGAAGGAATTGTATAAATAAATGCGTAACATTATTTTTAGCTTGTAATTATCACTATATGGTTAATAAGAAAAAGTATCGAATTATGTTTATATTTTACAAGAGCTTGCCTATTGTAGTCATTGAAATCATAGAATTGTCACTAATTTAAAATTTATTCTTTTGTGTTATATTTTTTTATAAATAACTTCCATTTGTCACACTCTTCAAACTTATATACCATAACAATAAGTATGCACACATATATAAGCGTAAGAATTTAATCTAAATTTTTCCTGCTTTATTTACACACATACATATTAACATATGTATCGTGCCAAGTGTTTTCATAAGCTATTTTATTGAAGGATTTTATTAAGGGAGAATAGTGAAATGAGATGAAATATGAAATTATTAAACGACAATGTTGTTCAGAGAAATATAATTTTATTTTTACATTCATGCCGCAACGTAATTGTAACATCCTGGTAGAGGTGAATAAAAAGAAAGGAACTTATTTTCTATTATGCAGATATCCCAATAAAATTTTTGAGAAGTGGTAAAAACGTATTAGCGATTAGATTTGAAAGTACGAGCTATTTTTATGCTAGCAAGCAATTTTTTACCGGCCAATTTAAACTTAAAATAAATATTATACAGAAGGGAGAAAGAAGTTGAAACAAGAGTATAATCGTGCTAAAATTTCCTATCATTTTAATGTGGGATGGGATAAAATCGAGAAGAATGCGTTCATTAGCCACGATTAGTAATAAAAATCTATCTCGGGAATCGTCGAATTCAGACAATTTGCAGAACCTCATAGAGGTTGCAATTCTTTTAAGAATTACATAAACCACAGGAAGCATATCGTCAGCTGTAATTCCAGGTAATGTGTCTGACATGTTAAATTGAAAATGTTAAAGGATAATTAAATGAAAGAATTTAAAATTGGATTGATAAACATACATTAAATTATTTATGAAAAATTGAATGTGAGAAAAGTAGTTTGTCACTGGGTTATTTAGTGTAATGAACATCAAAAACATAAGCTTGTCAGAATCATTAAAATCCATCAAAATCAATGTGCTTTCATTGATTCAGATGATCTGTATCCTCCATTAATTCGGATTAATAAGGTTCTACTGTATGTGTGGTTTGAATACATCCTAATAAGAATGATTTTTTTTAAAAAGTTTCCATCGCTACACAACTGTTTTTATTTTATAATCATTAAAAATTACAGATCTTTCCTTAATTTTGAAACTGGTATTTGGCATAATACGCAAGTTTAATTTAAGGTAACAAAATAATTAAATACATTTGTTAAAAATATTTTTATTTAACGAATACCACTAATTCACGATTTTTTTCCACATCATTTGATTTACCAGCTTATAATTTAAATAAATTTACTTTATTTCTTTAAAATTTTATTCGAATTTGAATAAAAGGAAGTGAATTATGAAAGTCAAAAACTTTGATATACGAATTAATTCCCTGGTTTGAATATAAACTAGAAAATATTAGACGTGATTTAAAATCCACATTATGAAATTTTAAATCGTACCTAATAATAACTTCTTTGTAGAATTATTCAGCCTATCTCATATTTTGTAACTGAAAAAATTTATTCCCAGTTATACTACTGTAAATGTTTTGAAATTTTTAAATAGTTTTTCCTCAAGTTCAGCCATTTCTGGTTCGTCATTTTAGCACGCGCGTATTATTTTAATTAATAATATTTTTGATTTATATTAGGTACAATTATTCAGCAGTTTTATATAATATTGCTTTCATAATAAAAATTCCCAATTTAATTAAAAACATAAAAAATAACTTACACGGTTTAACTCATTTCCAAAGATATAAATAGTTTTTACTTTATATGTTATCAGCTTTTCTTGTCACAAAATTGAATTATTCTAATTTTTATTAAATTATTATAATTTACAATTCAATTATTCCAATTAAAATTTTTCTAACTATTTTTTGTATTTCAGAAGATTATCATAAAAATATTTAGAACATTTTATTTAAAATATAATAAATATAGTTTTTTCCATTTATTCTAGCTATTTTTAAATTCAAATCCCTACGAAACAAACATTATGATATATGTATAGCTTATATTTTACCTTATTTAATATACAGGGTTAGCAAGAAATAAGTTTCCCACTTCAGAGGTCTGTAGAATACGTTCTACTCGTCCAAATGAGATAAAATTTGAACTACAGATAATTTAAATGATGCGCTTGACATTTATTAAAAAATAGTACAAAATTTCACCGATAGATGGCAATGTAATACACATAAAAACATTTTATATGCTTTATAAATGTTAAAAAATAATAATGAAAAAGTAGCGTTACAACTCTTCAATATGCCCTTCTTCATTTGGCATTCATTTGGAAGGGCAATGTCTACTGTAAAAGGCCAGCATGTGTACCAGATCTGAAGGACAGCATTAGGCGCCATATCCTTGATATTCCGACAGACTCACACCGGTCTGCTGTCGAAAATATGGTTCTGTGGTTATAGAGCACATTGTTGAAAATGAAGAAGGGCATATTGAAGAGTTGTAACGCTACATTTTCATTATTATTTTTTAACATTTATAAAGCATATAAAATGTTTTTATGTGTATTACATCGCCATCTATCGGTGATATTTTGTACTATTTTTTAATAAATGTCAAGCGCATCATTTAAATTATCTGTAGTTCAAATTTTATCTCATTTGGACAAATAGAACGTATTCTACAGCCCTCTGAAGTGGGAAACTTATTTCTTGCTAACCCTGATATATATATATATATATATATATATATATATATATATATATATATATATATATATATATATATATATATATATATATATATATATATATATATATATATATACATATATATATATATATAAGATAAAACATGAAGAAAGGTAAAATCAGAAATATAAAATTGGAAAGATACTAAAGTATATGAAGCAAAAGACAAGAAGGCATAGGGACCATGTCTTCATCAGGAGGGAGATGGTCAGCTATGCAAAAATGAACACTCTTTTCTGACAAGCTGACTTTTATCTTATTTATATAGGCAAATTTTTCTTTAGCTGCTTTTGCGCTGGCTAGATTTCCTTTTATGCATTGTAGTTACAACATTATATTTTTAGCATTGTATTTATTATTTTATATTCATATATGTCTTTTCTTTATATATATATACATATATATATATATATATATATATATATATATATATATATATATATATATATATATATATATATATATATATATATATATATATATATATATATATATATATATATATATATATATATATAATTTTCTTGTCATACAATTCATTTAGATGAGTAATTATATATTAAGAATTGTGTGTGTGTGAAGGAAATAGGAACAATCAGCAAATAATGATGCTTCGCCGTGCTGCATTAAACCTTGTTGTTGTTATTGTCATGTGCCAGCCTGGCTGGCAACATGGGGTGTGCTGCTCCACTTTTCCAACTGAACCATATTTTGGTGTGGAGTCCGACTTTCTCAGTACACACATGCCATAGGGACCCGTTTATAGGGTACACAACCATTCACTCCACATTCATACAAGGAAAGGACAAAGACAGGATAGATAGAGAGAGAAAATACATCCATGCCCGAACCGGGATTCGAACCCAGGACCTCCCTATTCGCGCATTAAACATTAAAGGTTCATATAGCACTAATTCTGGATG